>CANNZV010004780.1:35814-52023 GCA_947561585.1 Caprella mutica
ACAACATACTGGCCTGACCATTATTGGTAATCTGTTGCAATCCATCTCGTGTAAAGGCCAGTACGCCTGAGCCCGGGGCAGCGATCAGCTCTGATGGGTAGTTGAATCCACCAAAAGTTTCCAGAACGTCGCTACCATCCGTACTGATTCGGGAAATCCGGCCATAACTCCGGTGATGTCCCCAGAGCTGCCCATCTTCAGCAGCCGCAAGGTCATACAGAGGATAACCCGCTGAATACGCAATCTGTGTGATGACTCCATCCGTATCGCGTTTATGGACAGTTCTGGTGTCACTTTGAAGGATGTAGATAACTCCGTCAGTCCCTTGAGTCACCTGATTGGGAGTGAAACTCAAAGTGGCCAGCTCTGTCGCATTACCTGTAGCATCTATTTCCAATAATTTGTTGCCGGTAGCATCCACCACTAACAACTTTCCATTGGCCCCCATAGCCATATCACGGGCGGAAGTAAGTCCGTCAAAGAAACGCTGATGACTGCCATCAGCATTGACTTGTGTAATATAGCGGGTGTTTAGAATGAACTGCTTTCCGGTTCCGTCTGCGACAATGTTTTTAGGCGTATCAAAGGCGGGTTGTAGCAACAACGTTTTTGAACCATCCGGCAGGATTCTGGAAATCTTACCACCGCTCTCCGCGACGATATAACCATTGCCATCAGGTGCGGGTTTAATACTAAGTGCCCCTGACAAACCACTGACCAACTCTTCACGGTCGCCGGAAGGTAAAGTGACCGAATATAATCTTGATGATTGTAGAATCAGGATCTTCTGGGGTGATTCCAGCAACATATCGCGAACAGAAGTCAGACCGATATTGACCAGTGACGTCTTTTTCGCCTGTGTATCAAAGGTCACCAGATTGCCACTTGTATCGAGAACGTAAGCCAGGCCATTTGCATCATAGACAACATGGGCGGGGGTTATTGATCGATTGTTCAATCAGTGTTGTTTTCGAGCCATCGGGCGCAATGGCAATGACTTCATGGCCGTTATAACTGGCCACCAACAAACGGCCCGCTGCATCAAAGCTTAAGCCCCGGGGGCCACTGATGTCCTCAGCAAATACTGAGCTGGTCTTGTCGGGTGTGATTTTAATGATTTGATTAGCACCAAAATCAGCCACATACAGATTGTCCTGCGCATCAATGGCTATACCCAGGACAGATTGTAGACCCTCATTGATATGACGTGATAACACACCATTTTCATATTTAAAAATGACACCCAGCTGATCAGCTACATACAAGACCCCTCGGGAATCTTTTACTAAACCATAAGGTGCCCCCATTCCTTTTTCATGGAGAGCTGACACTGTGCCATCCGGGCTTATTTCAAAAACGCCTTGAGAGGTAGTTCCTAGCAGGATTTTTTCACCTGAAACTTCGATGGAGCTGGCATAACTGATTCCGCTGGTATCATGTAGCAATGAACCACTTCCGGTTTCGGGGTTATGAACGTATACCTTACCGTTTATGGTCGCCATATAAACCAAACCATTGGCAGCAATATCAACATCAATCGGGTAAATAGGGTTTAAGTCTTTAAAGATTTCGGCTGTGCTGCCATCTGTGTTGATCTGAAGCATTTTGCGCCCGGTGTAATCAGCGGCATAAATCGTACCATCCGGCGCAATGTCCATTTTCTGGTTACTGCTAATGTCATAGTTGTCTGATTTAACAACCTCACCGGCGGTGTTAGCGTTTTCATTACCCGCCACATCTAAAGTAACCGTTGCTGTCAGACTTCCTGCCGGAATATCCTGGTTTCCGGTATTCTGAACAATAGCTTCGACCTTAACGCTGCTGTTTGCCACGCGCTGTACAATCGGAGGATCAAACGACGCACCACCACCGATTCGGGCCGTGGCTTCAATTTCAATCTGAACCGCTCTCTCCGATAATAGTTGCCCGTTCGCCGCATCAACGGCCTGAACTTTAATCTGGTAAGTGCCCGGAGCATAAACACCCGTTTGCCACTCAACTTCTACATCCATAATCGCAGCCGCAGGTATGACCTCAATCGCATCACTGGCATTCCCACCGAGAGGAATCTGCTTCGCCGGGAATTGCTGAATGATTTGATTCTGGTCGTTTGCGACAACCACATACAACCGTATTTGCCGATCGCTGCTGCCCTGATTACTGAGCTCAGTTTCGATTTCAACTTCTGT
The DNA here is from genome assembly GCA_947561585.1 of Caprella mutica. Taxonomy (NCBI): domain Eukaryota; kingdom Metazoa; phylum Arthropoda; class Malacostraca; order Amphipoda; family Caprellidae; genus Caprella; species Caprella mutica. The sequence goes on from CANNZV010004780.1 coordinate 38,004, forward strand.
ATTGGCGGTGTAACGGGCTTGATTTGTCTGCAAAGAAGTAATCGTGAGTTCACTGATTTGAGCTTCGGCCAATTCGATATTGGCTGATAACTGGCCCGGCTGTGAAAAGCTAATTTGCCCGGAATTTTCCAGATAACCGACCGCACGCGCAGTCAATGTAGCAGCATTCTGGCCCACATCGTCAATAAAGTAATAACCCTGTGCATTACTTAAAACAGTTATATCGATTCCCGATACACTGACAATAGCACCCGCAATAGCTTCACCATCTCCGGCATCCAACACATAACCTTTTACCGTGCGTTTGGTATAAGTAACTTGTTCTTTTTGCAGACGCACGATCCCGAGATCAATCAAGCTTCCTTCGGGAGCAACCGCATTAGCTGAAGCACCCTGATAGCCTGTGGCATTGATTTGAATATTCAGTGTGCCAGCCGTTATATTATCCAGTACTAATTGGCCATCAGCATTAGTGGTTCCGGAAATACCACTACCTACGATACTCACCGAGGCACCCGCGATAGGCAGAGATGTATCCGCATCGACAAGAGTCACTTTAGTCGTCACTGTCGTATCGATAGGGGGTGGCGTACCCGCTAACCGCAAAGCTGGTGAAAATTAAGACTGTTACCCGAAGCAATTTCGCCGGAACCGCTCATTGATTCATAACCATCGGCAGCAACGACCAATGAGACTTGTCCTGGCGAGACTTCAATACTGAAATAACCTTCTGCATTAGTGGTGGTCGTAGCGCTTGTGCTACCCGTTACTGACACGGATACACCACTCAGCGGCTGATTTGTTTCAGCATCACGCACCACACCGAAGACAACACCCTTATCAGATAAAGGAGACAGTTCAATGGTTCCTAAAGAGACAAACTGGCCCGCTACAGCAGTCGCCGTCTTAGACGCAGAAGAAAAACCAGGCGATGAAAAGACAACCGTATGCTCGCCCGGCTCCACATCAGGCAGTTTGAAACTACCCGTTCCGGAACTGTTAACAGAAATACCAGAGTCATCACTAAGACTGACTAATACATCCGGTAAAGGCTGACCGGTATCGGCATGAATCGTTTGCCCCAAATAGGTACCATTGGTATCTGGTTCTGGTGACTGTACATTTCCCGCCACCATTAATGCCCGTAGCGCCAGGGCTGTCGAATAAACATCCTGTTCCCAGGAACCATCCGTCTCCTGAGCTGCACGGATTGAACTCAAACCTGTTTGGTAGGTTTGTACATCACTGACTACAGGCACTATGGCTAAAATTGCCTGAGCTGATTCCCAGGTAGTTCCCCAACCACCATCAGGAAATCGCTTTGCTAACAGGTAATTACCCGCACCTTCAATAGCCGTTGTCAGGTTGTAATTAAAACGGAATTTCTGTAACGCTATCGAAGCCAGTGCAGTTTCAAAAACAGACGTTTCGTTACTGTCTGAATGCATGAATCCGCCATCAGCCCCTTGCTGACCTAATAGATAAGCAATCGCCCTTCCGATAACAGTCTCATCGCTATACCCGCTCTTCCCCAAGGCAGTTAAAGCATAGGCAGTATCAACAATAGTACTGTGAAAGTTATCATGATCACCAAAACCACCATCGGTATTTTGCAGAGCGGCCAACTGTTGAATTAAAGTCAGGTCATTTTGATTATTTTCACTCTTGGCAATAATTTTTCGTGACAAATATTCAACGGATGCACCGGATGAAATTGCATAAGCACTTATGAATGGATACACCGTATCGATCAGTGCTGTACTTCCGGCTTCAAGGTTGTAAGTACGCAGAGATTCTGCACTACTCTGGAATTCTGTGGCTATATCAGCGCTGTTACCATGGCTCCCATCGGCCTGAACTTGTCCCTCAAGCCAACTTATTCCACCGCTAATATCAGCGTTCCCGGAAAAAGAGACAAACAGCAGGCTTAAAGCCACAATCCATTTGTGGCACCAAGAAACTCGCTTCATACATTAAACCTTTGAACCACAGGGGCTCAGCCAACAATTTGTCAACACTGGCAAAAGTAATAAGCGACACAGCAATATTTTTCAGCAGGTAAAAATCACCTCATCCATATCCTGAACTGCAACAATCCTTGGGGTTTGTGTGCCTGCTTTTTTATCTGCAACAGTATGGGGGAAATATGGAGGTAACTTAATGGAAAGTGACTGATACGACTTTACACTTCAACCAGAGGGTTAGGTTTGGCGGACAAAGGGTAAGTAAAGTTATGGTTACGTAGAAGCTGTCAGCTAAAGCGACAACGCAGTAAATGTTAAACCGCGCTGTCACCATAACGATAGCCTATAAGGTTGTGGGGAAAGCCTATTTTGAACGCAGCTGATCTACACTCCAGATTCCACCACCCCGTGTTGCGATATACAAAAAGATAAAGCAAAAGAAAACGACTATCTCGCCACCATTAGCTATAGGGAAGAAGTTCTGAGTGCCATGCGCCATCCAATAAGCTGCCGCAGCCATACCACTGCTAATAAAGGCTGCCGGACGCGTCAACAGGCCGATCATAATCAACACACCGCCCACTACTTCAATACCAGCCGCCGCACCCATCATTGGATTCAGAGGGCCGTAGGGGAATTCGATGGGGAAGTTAAAGAACTTCTGTGTACCATGCCATATAAACAAAAAACCACTGACGATTCTTAATAATGCGTAAGCGGGTGCTTCGAACTTGTCTAAAAATTTCATATTTAATGTCTCTGTTTAAGTTTCTGTGGAGAACGATCAGGCTTCGAAACCAGTGTTCCTGTGTGCACCGTCACAAAACGGCTTGTTCTTACTCACACCACAACGGCACAAACCACCTTTGCTGCGTTGACATAAAACACCACCATCAGCCGTTTGCACTCTAAGTTCACCGGAAAAACCAACCGGGCCATTGGGATAAGGCGTCAAACTAACCGCACAAGCTTCTGCGTCACCCGAGATGTCTTCTGCCACCACTTCAGCATGGTCATCGAACTCGTAGCCTTTATGACTACCATCGCAATAAGGTTTGCTTTTACTTTGGCCACAACGACACAAAGTCAGACGTGTAAATTGCTCATCACCCATCTTTAACTCACCGCGCAAAGCAAGCGGGCCATTGGGGATAATGGTAGCAACAGCTTGTTCGGGTGCTACTTCATTCACACCACCGTCCAGACGCTCGTACGTCAATGCACTCGATGGGCACATCTCAACCACCCGGATCACTTCCTCAGTACTACCACCGTTCAGATCAATGGGCGGATCACGATCACCGTCAAAAACGTCATGCAATTCACGGAAACATAATCCGGCGTGTGCACACTTGCCCCCATCGAAACTGACGCGGATTTCCTCATTAGCATAACTGTGCTGCTTTGGCTCATCGCTCATTATTAACTCCTGTAATTAAAATAACCTCATGATGACATGAGGCTTTCTCCTGTATGCGTCTTTAGATGGCTCAGTTTTTCTTGCTCAGATCTTTATAAGCTGCGGGCACATTCATACCCGGATGAACCTAGCCAAACAGTGCATACCCTTCAAATTCAGACATTGTTACTTTTTCAACAGTCTGCTCAAGGGTTAAGCCTTCGTCAACCGCGGCCTGAACTTCTCATCATTTTACTCCTATTTCAGGCATGACCCAGCCTATCAAAAGCATAACCCAAATAGAATCCGCCAAAATTGAATACTTACTATTCCTATTACGAATACGTCTTGGCGTTCGGAATACGCTAATATGGCAAGCGTTCAAATCAATAAGGACTTAGGTGAAATCGTATCGCGATTATTGGCGGTGAAAATATTGGCCCACGCCGCATCCAGTGGAATTTTGTATCCAGCCGTATCGAGCGTATAGAAAAAGCCAAACTGGATTGGAAAGAAGGTCGCTTCCCCAAGGTAATAGGTGATGATCAGGATTTTACTCCACCACCTGATAAATGAGGGCTTTAATAAAAAAAATAGGCCGCAAGTTATTGAAATAATAGTAATAATGCCTAAAAAATTTTAACTTGCAACTCATCAAACAATTGATATGATGTTCCTATGAACATATTCAGCACTCTACGATTTATGCAACCAGCCGGAAAATCTGCCCTTATCGGGACGGATTTCTCTTGGCTGGTTTATTTTGTTTTCGACGAATAAATCGCTTGTGCTACTCGTGTAGGCGGTTTTAACTGCCTACCAGAAGACCCTGTTAGGCAGACGCTTAACGGGGTTTTTTTTGGCCTTAAGGAAATTCAAGATGACCAGCAACTCAACTTTGGAAGATATTAACGTGCTTAGCGAAGAAAATTTGATTACCCCGGCAGAGCTGAAAAGCAAAATGCCTATTTCAGAAAAAGGCATGGCGACTGTCAGTAACGGCCGACGTACTATTAAAAATATTCTGAATCGCACTGACCCACGTTTATTTCTGGTGGTTGGGCCCTGCTCTATCCACGACACCAAAGCTGCTCTGGATTATGCGGAACGCTTAAAAGTTTTAGCTGAAGAAGTATCTGACACCCTGTATCTGGTCATGCGGGTTTACTTCGAAAAGCCACGTACCACAGTGGGTTGGAAGGGTTTGATTAACGATCCCCATCTAAATAATTCATTTAATATTACTGAAGGCCTGCATATTGGTCGTCAATTGCTGACCACTCTGGCTGAGATGGAAATTCCAACCTCTACCGAAGCGCTTGATCCGGTTTCACCTCAGTATATGCAGGATCTGATTAGCTGGAGTGCTATCGGCGCACGTACTACGGAATCACAAACCCATCGGGAAATGGCATCCGGCCTGTCTTCGGCGATTGGTTTCAAAAATGGTACTGATGGTGGTTTGGGTGTTGCGTTGAATGCGCTGAAATCCGTCTCGGCACCGCATCGTTTTCTTGGCATTAATCATGAGGGCGAAGTCGCAATCATTCATACCCGTGGTAACCAACATGCACATATCGTGCTGCGCGGCGGTAGTAAGGGCACCAACTATGATGCGCAGAGTGTTGCCGAATGTGAAGCAGCACTCAGTGGTGCCGGGCACCCCGAGAATATTATGATCGATTGTAGCCATGCTAATTCTTCAAAAGACCATAACCGCCAGTGCAATGTTATGGAATCAGCGAGTGAGCAAATTGTTAATGGTAACCAGTCTATTATTGGGCTGATGGTGGAAAGTAATATCGGTGCAGGTAATCAGAAAATGACCGATAACCCGGCTGATCTGGAATATGGCGTATCGATTACGGATGCTTGTATTGACTGGGAGACGACTGAAACTGCTATTCGGGCTTTGCGTGATCAGGTTAAAGAGCATTTGCCACAGCGTAAGGTAGAAGGTGATATGCAGCAGGTGGCGTAACTCTATATTCCAAGCCATGACGGATGGAACGTCTTGAAACGAAAAAAGGCCGTTAGTTAAGTGGCCTTTTTTTGAGATCTATAGAGTATCACCTAACCGCTGCAAGTATTTGTATGCCTTCAATCTCACCCAAAGCCTTGACACCTATGCGGCATGTACTTTGAAAATCTGTCAGGAATTTAAGAAGCATTCACCATCAATACCCATCTACTCTTACAAGAAAACATCGAAAATAACCTATAACTTTTACAAAATAACAACTAAAATATCCCCTATATTTTACAACGAAGGCAAACATGTACCGCAAACACCTGAAATATATAGAGGGATGGTTCCACCGCAGCACACGTAAACCATTGGTGATTCGTGGCGCAAGACAGGTAGGGAAAACCACTGCGGTCGCACTGGCTGCGGAGGCATTGAACGTGGAATTAATCACGCTCAATATGGAAGATCAACACAGCTTTTTATCCGAGTTACCCAAGAATGATCCTCAGACTATTTTTGAGCTTATCGCCCTGAGTAAAGGCAAGCTGTCACTCGACCCGGAGAAAACGCTGTTCTTTTTCGATGAAGCCCAGGAACACCCCGCTATCATCCCCTTTTTACGCTACTGCCACGAAAAAGCCCCTCAATACCGTGTCATTTTAACCGGGTCATTATTAGAGTTTGTGATTAATGCACCGGACTTTTCTTTCCCTGTCGGACGGGTAGAATTTCTTTACATCAACCCAATGACATTTGATGAGTATTTGCGCGGCACTAACCACACGCCCTTGGCGGATAAATTGACTGAGTTTCACTGGGATAATCTGCCTAATGCCGCATTACATGATATGTACAACCAGCATTTACGCACTTATGTCGCTACAGGTGGCATGCCTGAAGTGGTTAAGGTATACCGCGATACGCAGTCCTGGCTAGAGGTAATGCGGGTCAAAGAATCTATTTTAGAGACCTATCAGGCTGATTTTGGGAAATACCATCAACACATCAAAAGCAGCGTGATCCAACAGGTTTTCCGTAAGTTATCACTATCAGTTTCAGAAAAAACGGTTTATGCCCAATTGGCGGTGGGCGAACGCAGCGAAACCAATAAAAAAGCCGTTGAAGCCCTGGAATTAGCGCGAGTGATTAATCGGTGTTTTCACTCTGCAGGTAACGGCCCGCCCTTGGCCGCCGAACAGAAGGACAATTTTTTCAAAACGTTTTTTCTGGACATTGGTTTAGTGTTAGCGGCATTAGGTATGCAGCTGGATGCCATTGACGATGAATTGAATAATACGGCTAAAGGCACTCTGGCCGAACAGCTCATCGCACAGCATTTGCTGGATGATCGTGAGTTATTTCAGAAGCCACAACTACACTACTGGCAGCGCCAAAAAGCAGGTTCAACTTCAGAAATCGACTTTTTGGCTGTGCATCAGGGAAAGGTGATTCCGATTGAGGTGAAATCAGGTGCATCTGGCAGAATGAAGTCGCTCCAGGTTTTTCTTAGCGCTAAACAACCAGTCGGTGGGCGCGCGTTGCGGTTTTTGAATAACTTGCCGGAGCGACAGACAGTGCCTTTGGAGGCTGGCGGGGAGTATGAGTTAGTTAATCTGCCGCACTACCTGGTGGAGTATTGGCGGGAGTGGATTTAAGACGTATTTTGTTTAAACCGTCCAATCCTCCAATGCAACATGGTGGCTCACTTTGGAAAATGCCTTGTCATTACTGACTAAGGTAGCACCCACTGCAACAGCATGAGAAGCAATCAGCATATCCATAGTAGCCAATGATTTACCCTCGCTTTCACAAAGCGTTCGAAAACGCGCAAACGCTGCCGCCACATCAGAATTCCAAGGCAAGACCTCAACCCTTAGTAAAAACTCATCAACCATACGCGCTAGAGTAGTGGCCTCTGGCCGTATTGCAACACCACGCAATAGCTCCGCTTCAGTAATAGCTGAGATGCAAACACTACTCATACTTACTTGATTGAGCCTTTGTTTGATAGCGCGTGATTTACCTCGAATCAGGTAACTGACTGTATTGGTATCGAACATATAAAGTGTTGTACTCATTTGAATACATCACGCTCTGGTTCTACTATATTGTCCCGTTCAAGCAAGAAGTCATTGGGTATGTCCGCACTCTCCAGCAACTCAAAAAAACCATCCCAAGACTCTGGCTTCTTTGACAGAATAATATCACCGGTCTTTTCATCTTTGCGGATGTAAACTTCATCGCCCTCAAAACGGAAATCGACGGGTAGCCGAACCGCCTGGCTGCGGCCATTCATGAATAATTTTGCAACTTGTCCCATTGGTAGTCCCTCTGATTGCACTATCAATGTAATATACCATGATATATCACATTGAACAATTCAAGATGCTTATACCGGCGATGAAGTCTGTGAGGGGTACGCATCGACTTTGCCAGTCACGGCAGTAAGTATCTTACTTCACCAAACCAGCAGCAGCTTTCATGGCATCTTCACCCTTTTTCCAAAGATTACCTTGCCATAATTCTTCGAGACCTGTTTCGCCTGACACGCCCTGAGTCGTCAAATAATCATAGTAAGACGTTGGTTTGTGTCCGGTGAGGTTATAAAAATCAGGGCTACAGCGGCAGTAAAAACCATTAGACAAATACTCGAAAAACTCAGCACGCGTACTACCGAAATCCTTCTCGAAGTCATCCATATTTTGCGCTCTGTACTCGATGGTTTTATCCATCGCCTTACCTAAATCAGCCGCTATTTCTTCCATATTCTGTGGCTCAGGCCCAGTGATGTCATAGAATTTATCCGCGTGCTTTGTTGGGCCTTCATTTAATACAACTGCCGCCGCTTCGGCGATATCTCGCGTTGCGACCAATGAATTTCGTGCCGAACCTAAGGGATTACTAAACCAACCTTCTGCAGCAATATTGTCACAATCTGTTTTTAGTAAGTGATTCATAAAGAAGTTGTTACGCAGTACAGTCACATTCAAACCTTCATCAATCAGTGACTTTTCGCCCCACCAATAGTGTTGCAACATGAGTGGAATGGATGCGCCTTTCCGTGAAGCATGCTTGCTCGCATCGTAAGACGCAGTATTGGTATCCGCCCCCATGCAACTTACTCTGACAACGTGTTTGATCTGGTCTTTGCGCTTACCTAGTTCTTTAGAAAAAGCGAGATGGCCCTCTAGCATAGGATCGAGTGAGGCAGAGTAAACCGCGCTAACGCCATCCAAAGCACCTGCCCAGGTTGCATTATCGTTTAAATCAAATTTTACCACCTCATCTGCGCCTAAGGCTTTGAGATCATCGGCTTTTGATTCGCTGAAATAACAGGCGCGAACTGTGAATTTATTTTCCTGCGCAAGACGCGCTACTAATTCTTTACCGATGCGGCCTGTGGATGAGGTGATTAAAACCGTGGGTTTAGCCATTGTTGAGTACTCCGAATGCATGCCATGTTTTTTAACAGATTTGCGCAGACTAAAGCTTTTACGAATGTTTGGGTAGAGGAAAAATACTTATATTGATCTCGAATGCAACGAAGACTCTACATACCAGAACAGACCTTACAGATTAGGCATTTATGGGAAACTAAAAAGCAATTTTCAAAGCCTATCCAGATGCCTTGCGTAATGCTTTCCACGCTGCCATCGCTTCCGGGGTGTCAATCCATTGTGCTTTTCCTGCCATACGCTTTTTAGCCCACTCAGCCCATTCTTTTTCACCCCAATCTATCCAATCATTAGCTGCTGGCGGAGGTGTGGGAATACCATTTCTTAATAACTGCTTATCCATTCGCCATGCTTCGCGGGCAGCGTCTCTTCTTTCCCGTTCCTTGGCTGTATTGATTGGCTGTATATGACGTGGGGGTGACAGGGCTAGTGGTCGTGCCGCTTTTTTAGCAGAGGCAGTCTGAACTTCAGATTCAAATTGTGAAATGAGGCTTTCGGTGTTCTCAAGCAACAGCTGTCGCTCTTCAGGTGTAAGTACTCTACCGGTGACTTTGCCGTAGTAAGGCTTTTCTGATGTCTTCAGGCCGCAGATTTTTTTAAAGCACTCTGATCCAAGTACGGTAATGCTCCCATCAAACCTGGCAACATGGATGCGTTTGTAAACAGAATGGCCACACCTTGGGGCACGACAAATAACGCGCTTGCTCTTTTCTACTTCAACAATAGCCAGCAGTAATATATCCGTCACGGCACCACACCCTAAACTTACACTTCCAGTAGTCTCCCAATAATTATTATTAGCTGCAAGCGAACTGCAATTGGCTGTTGGAATAATTTCCGTGCACCCAAGAATTGTTATTGAATTTGGTTTAGCGTGTGGCTGATACAATGCACAAAGATGTGCTGAGTAAGAATAACTAGAAATATAGTGCCCAGAAACAAAAACAGGTCACTAAAAAGTGACCTGTCGTTTGTCTTTGGAGGAGATGGCCGGATTCGAACCGGCGGCTGTACGGTTTTGCAAACCGCTCCCTTGGACCACTCAGGCACATCTCCACGCGGCGTATTATAACCATACGGATTATTTTATCCACGATTTTTTGCAGTTCTCTTCCGATCATCCACTGCTTTAGTCATTTGATCACCACTCACGCTAAAATTCAGCTTATAAAAACAACAATAACGAGAACTCATATGACAGCTGCCGCACCACAGCTCATCAATGCCACACTCGATGCTCTGAACAAAGTGCTACTCGGGAAAGAACAGCAAACACGGCTAGCGCTAGCGGGATTATTAGCGGGTGGCCATCTGCTACTGGAAGATCTGCCCGGTATGGGTAAAACCACACTGGCACACGCATTAGCCAAAGTCTGCGGACTGGAATACAACCGTGTGCAATTTACTAGTGACCTGTTACCTGCCGATCTTATTGGCGTATCCATATTCGAACAGCAAACAACGACGTTTAAATTTCACAAAGGCCCTTTATTTAGCCAGATATTCCTCGCAGATGAGCTAAACCGTGCCTCACCGAAAGCGCAAAGTGCCTTACTGGAAGCCATGGAAGAGCAACAGGTCAGCGTCGATGGTGAAACGCATCCGTTGCCTCATCCCTTTTTCGTTATCGCCACTCAGAATCCACAGAGCCAATCCGGCACCTTTCCACTCCCGGAATCGCAACTGGATCGTTTCCTACTACGGATTTCACTCGGCTACCCTGATCCGGAGGCCGAACGAGAAATGCTCAAAGGTCGAGACGGCCGCACCATGATCGAAACCATGCCACAGGTATTAAGCGAAAGTCGCCTATCCGCACTGCAATCGCTGATACCCCAGGTCAAAATGACCGACAACCTATTAGATTATATACAACGACTTATCGCCTTCACCCGTCAATCCGAACAGTGCCAAACCGGTCTATCACCCCGTGGCGCACAGGCACTGGTTCGATGCGCACAAAGCTGGGCCTTATTACAGGCACGTAGCCATGTATTGCCCGAAGATGTACAGGCAGTCTTTATCGCAGTCGCCGGTCATCGTCTGGTAGGTCGTCAGCAGGCACAAGGTGAACAACTCGCACGTCATATTCTGAGCCAGGTCGAGGTGGTAAGCAGTGGCCGTGCTTGATGCTCTGCAACCTACCTTGGATCGCTGGTTAAAGAAACGGCTGCCTAAAACACAGCAGACTACACTGAATCAACGCAAGATTTTTATTGTCCCTAGCAAGCTGGCCTTCGGGATGCTTGTGCTGGTCATGATCTTGTTTATTTTGGCGGTGAATTTCCAGAACTCATTGGTCTATGGCGTATGTTTCTGGCTGCTCGCGATGATGGTGATTAATATTTTGCACACCTATCGTAACCTGTCTGGCCTCACAATTGCCGCGGTGGCCGCAGAATCCTGTTTTGCTGGTGAGAATACTTTGCTGGAACTGGAATTATCACGTCCACCAAAACAAAAAAAATATGCTCTGTATATAGGCTGGCCGGAACATGATATGGCAGAAGTCAATCTGGCCAGTAACCAGAGTGCACGTATAAAACTGGCGCATCCCGCCAAAAATCGCGGTCGATTTGCCATCCCGCGCATTGATGTCCAAACACGCTACCCCACCAGACTCGCGGTGGCATGGTCCTATATCACGCTCGACATACAAGCCACAGTTTACCCCACGCCAAAGGAAAACGTGTTAAGTAGTAAAGCAAAACATGAAGGCCTCGACACTGAAGACGGCATCGACATCCCCCATGGCAGTAATGACTTCGGCGGCATCCGTGATTATCAGGCAGGTGATACACCAAAGCACATCCATTGGGGGAAATACGCCCAAACCGGAAATCTATATACCAAATCATTTGTCGATCATGCCAGCCATGATTTATGGCTGGATTGGGATGAACTGGCATTTCCCGGTACTGAAGCACGCTTATCCCATCTATGTAGTCGGATAATGACTTGCCACAAGGAGCAACAGCAATACGGGCTGCGTATTCCCGGCACCTCAATAGAACCAAGTATGGGCGAAGCCCACAAAAGCCGCTGTCTGACGGCACTCGCCTTATATGGAATGGATGGATGAAATCAGTCATCGCCCAAAGCAAAACCCAGGCTGTCAGCTACACCGGCATGCTCTGGCTACTGGCCTGCCAATTACTGGTCATGCTGCCCTTTACGCTTTACCTGCCCTTATGGTTAATACCGGTGTTGTTATTTACCGCAGGCTGGCGCATGCGTGTGCTCAAAGGTTACACCGCTCAGCCGGGCACCCCCGTCAAAATATTGTTATTAGTCGTAGGTATTACAGCCCTGAGTTTTAGTGGGCTACCCTTTCCCTCTCTGGATTTAATGGTCTCTGTCTTATTACTGGGCTTTGCCTTCAAAGCACTTGAAGTCATTCAACAACGTGATGCAATTATCGTGGTGTTCCTCGGTTACTTCCTCGTCGCGGTACATTTCCTGTATTCACAATCGATACTGGCCGGGCTTTATGGTGTGCTATCACTCATCGTACTAACGGCTGCTCTAATTGGCGTACAACATCCATTAACGTTTATGACCACCCGACAGAGCAACCGTCATAACCTGAAACTTGGGGCAACCCTGTTGTTGCAATGCCTGCCATTAATGCTGGTCATTTTTATCTTTGCACCGCGCTTGCCACCTCTTTTCACATTACCCCTGGGCACTAGTCAAGCCAAAACCGGTGTATCCGATCACATGGCCCCCGGTGATATAGCCCGCCTTAGCCAATCCGCTGAGCTTGCCTTCCGGGTCACCTTCAAAGGAGAGCCGCCCAAACAAAACCAACTCTATTGGCGCGGCCTAACCCTGAATCACTTTGATGGCCGCCGCTGGCAGCAATTCAAGGAAGACTATGGACTCCGCCAATTAAAAAGTGATGTTCAATCAGTCTATCGCTGGCGTCCTGACAATATGCGCATAGAAGGTGAAGCCATTGAATATGAAGCCATTTATGAAAAAACCGGCCAGCCCTGGTTGTTTACATTAACCCCTAGCACAGAAGTCTACGGGGAAATAATGCGTGCGGCAGATTACCGGATCATGGCCACCCGCGAATTACAATCGCCCACTTTGCTGAAAGCCGTCAGTTACCCCGACAGTGTGCGGGATCTCGAATTGGAGGGTTATACCCGCCGGCTGGCCATGCAATTGCCTCGTGGCGGCGATGAGCGTACACGCCAGCTCGCAAAGCGTTTACGTGCTCAGTCTAATAACCCCGGAGAGTATATCCAGGCTGTATTAAACCGTTATCGTGAACTTCCTTTTCATTATACTTTACGCCCGCCAACATTGGGCAGCAGCAATACTATCGATGCCTTCTTATTCGACACCCAACGAGGCTTTTGCGCCCACTATGCGGGCAGTTTCGTCTATATGATGCGCGCAGCCGGAATTCCGGCCCGTGTTGTCGTGGGCTATCAGGGCGGCGAGTGGAATGCTGCGGGCAAATACCTGTTAGTACACCAGTTTGATGCGCATGCATGGACTGAAGTTTGGCTGGAGAATCGTGGCTGGGTGAGGATTGATCCTACCACTATGGTCGCACCCAGCCGCACGGAGCAAGGTCTGGAAGCAGCAATGCGCACCGAAGGTAGTTTTCTGGAAAACGAAATGTTCTCCACCCGTAACATTGCCTGGATGAATGATCTTCGTAAACAACTTGATTCAGTCCAGTATGGCTGGCGGCGTTTTGTTTTGGGTTACGATAATGCCTCACAAAACGATTTATTACAGGGTTTGTTTGGCCAACTAACTTTCAAAAAAATGGCCATTGTATTATGCAGCCTGTTCGGAGCAATTGGCTTGCTTTGGATATTGGTATTGGGTTTGAACCGCCAGAGAACGAAGATTATACCGGAACAGGTAGCTTATCAAAAATTCTGTAAGCTACTGGGAAAGCAGGGAGTTCAGGCAAAAACCGGGCAAACACCCGGAGAATTTGCTTGCATGGCTGCGCAAAAATTGCCAGATCATGCCGATAGCATTATGGTGATTAGTGCTGGTTTCGAACAACTGTATTATGTACCTGATTCAGAGAAGAAAAAAGCAGCTATTCTTAGTAAACTGAAGGTTCAAATAAAAAACCTGGGTTCACGTTTAAGGACGAACTAGCTCTATTCCACCTAGCTTTACTCCACCTGGTTTATTGCTCCCCGGCACTAACTCATTGGGTTTTACGTATTGTGCCAATGTGACCCCCAGAGTTGCT
>CANNZV010004781.1:0-35628 GCA_947561585.1 Caprella mutica
AGAGCCATTCCAAAGCATGTTCCAGGAATTCAACTGATGGAGATGAAGGATGGAGCGGTTTCCGGAGAGGAACTTTATCCAAAGGAGAAGAAGAATTCAAAACATCAAAAATATCGTTGAACATTTTGATGTAATGAGCAGTAGCAAGAGCAGTGTCAGGAAGTTCTTTTGATTTCACAAGAAGCTTAAGAGCAGATGATACAGTGTTGGAGATAACCTGCGCAGCAACTTTCACCTTCATTTTTGATGCAAATTTCAGGTTAGTCAGATGGCCATCACTGAGTTTTGGAACAAGTCTAACACTATTAGTCATTTCTATAGAGTAAAGCTTCACAATATCTGTCCATTTGGCCTCAGCAGCAAAACCAGGAACAATAACGGGTCCATTCAACAAGTAATTTCTGCTGTTTTTTAGGAGATGAGGAGGATCACGAAGTACGAAATATGATTTATCATCAATTACAATTTTTGGAGAGGTATCAGAGGATCCAAGATTTCTAAAAGCTTTCTCCATGTTTGTTCCTTGGTCACTAGTTACACCAAGGACCTTGAATCCACCAGCTTCCATCATCTTTATTGCAGATGTAATGTGAGTTATTATATCATTGGACTTCATTACTCGAGATGTGAAGAAAAAGCCCACCGGGTACTTCCACTTGCGGACAACACCAACAGTGAATGCAGAACTGGCAAGTTTATCTCCCCTATTGGTGCCGTCGTCATCATATCCATAAATGATGTCATTCCTCTGGTCAAAATGAAGCCCTCTGCGGATTGACACTTCATCTATTAGGAGGAAGCAGTACTTTTCCGTCTCATCTTTTGCATTCACTTTGACTTTTATGAAGTTGACATTCTCAGCTGTTATCCCAGGAGCAGTTTTTAGATTTCTAAGGGAGTCTAGAACTGTTCTCAAACAAGGCAAAGGCAAAATTTGTGAGAGGAATTTATATCCTTGTATCGAAGTACCAACCATAATGTTGGCAGAGAGGTACTTCTGAAATGGAGTGTACCTTATGAGCTTCTGCTTTCGTTTCATGAGCTGCATCTTGTTAAGCTCAGTGAGAAAAGGACCCAGGATGTTGCTGTATTGATAGCTAAATTTATCGATATTAAGTACATTGAATTTTTTAGGTTTCTTAATTTTTTTAACCTTTATGAACTGTCGTCTGCGTAATCGTGGTTTTGATTTCTGAACAATCTTAATTTTAACCTCATTTTTAGTATCCTGCAATAAAGGAAGGACTTAATTTATTACTTAACTATACTCATAAGTGCCACACAAATATAAACGAAATAAAACGTACCAGGAACAATGATCTCTTTGAAGAACTAGGAAACTGAGAATTCTGCATAGCATCCTCTACGGAAGCACTAGGCTGAAAAAATTAAGTTGTAAATATACAGACTTGTTAAATAGATACTTGATGCTAAATGAATACAGTTTCTAAAAAATTACCTGCTTTACTGGAGTTTTCTTTCTTTTCTTCCCCGAGTTTGATGGAGCAAAATCAACAAACTCTAGCGGAGAGTTGGAAACACTATCCTCTACGGAAGCACTTGGCTGAAAAAAATATTAGTTGTAAATATACAGTCTTGGGAAATAGATACTTGATGCTAAATAAATAGTTTCTAAAAAATTACCTGCTTTACAGGAGTTTTCTTTCTTTTCTTCCCCGAGTTTGATGGAGCAAAATCAACAAACTCTAGCGGAGAGTTGGAAACACTCTCCTCTACGGAAGCACTTGGCTGAAAAAAATATTAGTTGTAAATATACAGTCTTGGGAAATAGATACTTGATGCTAAATAAATAGTTTCTAAAAAATTACCTGCTTTACAGGAGTTTTCTTTCTTTTCTTCCCCGAGTTTGATGGAGCAAAATCAACAAACTCTAGCGGAGAGTTGGAAACACTCTCCTCTACGGAAGCACTTGGCTGAAAAAAATATTAGTTGTAAATATACAGTCTTGGGAAATAGATACTTGATGCTAAATAAATAGTTTCTAAAAAATTACCTGCTTTACAAGAGTTTTCTTTCTTTTCTTCCCCGAGTTTGATGGAGCAAAATCAACAAACTCTAGCGGAGAGTTGGAAACACTCTCCTCTACGGAAGCACTTGGCTGAAAAAAATATTAGTTGTAAATATACAGTCTTGGGAAATAGATACTTTATGTTGAACCGGTCCATTCGCCGGAAACACATTTGCCTAACGACACTTTCGCCGAAAAATATGATTGTTTAAAAAGGTAAACAAATTTATCTCGTATGTCTAGATGAAATTACATATAAATGAACTTACATATAAGTGTATAAATTACTTTACAATATTCTACATAATTATTGGTTAAATTTTATGGAATTTACGTTAACTGAATTAACTTGTATAATGTTATTGCTGCATTTATTTGAGTCAGTTTATCAACTCTATGTTAATCGTATTTTCTTCGTGCAATTATCAGTTACAAAAGAAAAAGAGTAGGAATCCCATTTCGTCAAATTCCTTGGTAAGTGACTTCATTCAGAGAGTAGCTTCTCTACATCTAAAAGCATTTTCACAGACTGTGGTAGGTGATTTCATTCATGGAGCCATTTTTCTTTATGACTACTTTTTCTAGTCCTTTGCAATTAATTTCATTTTGTTGTGAGAAATATGGTAAACGATATGGCCGAAGCAGACGTTAAACCCCAACTAAATTTATTTGGAGAGTTTTATAATGGAACTAAGAACAAGCATTTATATGGCAAGCCAGACAATTAATTACAGTTCAATTTATAGTTAATAAAAAATTTGATCAATTTTAAATAGTCATTTAACAATAAACTTAAATTTTTATTGTAAACCTAAGTCTGCTAAAAAATTGTCATATTTTGGACGAATGTGGCGTTCAGCAAATGTGTCGCAGGGCAAAAGTGCTTTCGTCGAATTGACATAGAACCTGAATAACTACAGCTTCTAAAAATTTACCTGCTTTACAGGAGTTTTCTTTCTTTTCTTCCCCGAGTTTGATGGAGCAAAATCATTAAACGCTAGCGGAGAGTTGGAAACACTAGCAGGGTCCTTCTTGTCATCGTAAGAACTTGGCTGAAATATAGACATCAAGGGGTAATGATTTGATATGCGACAAAGTATCGGTATCAGCATATTTGTGCCAATACTTTACCAATACCAACACCCTACTATTTCTAACTTTTTAGCCTGATTAGGTCTTGCAGTCTCAATAGCTACTAAACTAGACCAAACAGGTCTAAACATATACAAAATAAATTTGAGTGCGTAATTCATTCATAACTTTAACAAAACCATTAGTTTATTACTACTCACTAGTCATTATATTTTTAATTTAAATAAAGATATGGTCATTTAGTATATAACAACTGATTTGTTCTAATCTGATTATCTTTATTTTCAAAAAAGCCATTCAATTTATTTTAATGCTATATAAAATCTATTCATCTAGTAATTGTATTGTTAAGCAAAAATAAAAATCTAGTAATTGAAACTTTACTTTCTAGGGATATTCCCCTAAATTTTCCTTCACATTACAATTTCACTGATTAAATTTCTGATTTCACATTAATACCAAAACTAAAAGTAGTTCCCATTCAATTAAAATAATCAACATATCAGTATCGACATCAATTCAAATCTAGGTATCTGTATCGGAAAAAACTTGGGCATCGTCCCATCCTTAGTAATGATATCATTAATTATAGTTTTGAGTATTTGCTCGAGAACTGTAAGACTTCTATAAAACCAGAATATCCTCAAAATTACATTACATTCTACATTTATGTGTCTATGGCAGAAAATAGTGAGAATTCCGCATCACTAATATGTAAAAAGTTAGACACTAAAAGATCAGGAGAATTTTAAAATAGTGAAGATTCATTTATCCAAATGGATCTTGTAAAAGCCTACACCCTATGTCAAGAATAAATCAAAACATACCCATTTTTGAATTCATCCCCTGAATCCAGAGTGGAAAACTGGTCAGTTACATATAAAAGACAATCACACATTGATAGGAAATTTAGGAAAATTTTATATCTATAGATATGCAAATGAATAGCTGTGTAACTTTGAAAGATGTAGGGTTGAAATTCTCAAGTGATTATTTTCACGCTCTATTATTTACCTGCTGAGTAGGAAATTTAGATTCAGATTCTTTTCTTCCTTCAGACCTGTGAAAAATTAAAGAGTCAGTTAGTTTCTAAATAACAAAGTAGTAACATTTTAATTTTTAAACTGTTCTGCTGCAAAATACTCCTTGTGAAATAAGCAAATCCTGATATATTAAATACATTTCAATATTTTTCTAATTAAACATCTTTACAGAAATATTCATAATTGTTGGCATTCTCTAAATGAATGATATTAAACTTTTTTCTTTGGACTGAATATCAGCAATTCAGATTCAATACAGGTATGTAGAGTTTTGGTTAAAAAAATGGGATATGTGCTGTCAAATATCAAAATTACTACTCAAAACTCATAAAATTTTGCCAAGATACAATGCTATTCATTTAATACTTAACTTAACAAAATGTCCAGATTAGGTTATTTAGATTATTATTTTATTTTTATTTTGTTCATAGATCGATTCAAAATGACTTCAGCAATTGAAAAAGCTTGCGGTGAATTGAAATTCTCATTTTTTATAAAGTTACAGACAATTTGAGTTGCCATTATTTACACAAACAAACAATAGCATTTTGTGTGTCAGACGTATCATAACAAACGCAACTTAGATGCGGCTGTGCCAGATGTACTCAGCAAGAAGATTTTCTTTTGTCAATATTCAATAATAAAGTAATGTAATCAACATCATTGTTTACTTTCCTAGCAGGGAAGTTTGGGAGGAGGGGGTGCAGCATGCCCCCTTCCCCCCCCCCCCAATATATATATATATATATATTTGTGATAATATCGGAAATAATATGCGATTATAGCGTAAGAGTTCATAAATAATTTAATGATGCGGTTGTCATACAGTCTTCTACTTTTTTGTACTACGGGCCTACTGCCGACTACATCTATGTCGTAAATAAATAATGGTAACTGAAATCGGGTGTTTTATAAATAGCCTAATGCAAATTTCAATTCACCCACAAGCTTTGAAACAATTGCTGAAGTTATTATGAAAAAAAATAATTGAAAAATCATACCTATACCTAACATAGGGGAAAAAACCAATAGCGGAGATATAGGACTTAATCTTAGTGATCTAAATGCTTAACCTTATTATAGATAAGTATGAACTAAAAACAGAGAGATTCAGGAACTTCCTTGAGAGGCCGCAATTGAAAATTAGAGGATAGCAGTTTAACTTTACCAGTTTGACCGGTAACTGGAAAGAAGCCTAAAAGAAAAAAGCCCGAAGGAAAAATGACCACAAGGTAAAATGCACACAGAGTAAAAAGCCCACAACTACATGATTTTTTAAAATACAGAAAAACATTTAAAGGTGTTTTATATAGGGGCACCGCATAAGTTTACACAAGGCACGAATATTCACTCTTGTACCATTTGTATGATTTTGAAAGTCTTCGTCGCTAGGATTTATTGTATATTTGTTGAAATTAAATTTTATAGTAGCTATATAAATTTGAAAATCATCTGTGGTTTCCATTGTGCCATTTCAATTCTATATTTCTTCCTGTCCTGTCCTTCTTTTTAAATCTATTTATGATGTCGGCGATGTAGTCGAAATGGCTGAAAGCTGACGTTAAACCCTATACTAAAAAAATTAAAAACATCTGTATTTTATAATACTTGCCATTAACTTATGCCCTTATTCAATTTCAAAACACCTTTATGTTTACGTTATCTATTATAAATATCATGTAGTTGTGGTCTTGTTTCTTTGTGGGTATTTTTCCCTGTGGAAAACTTTCCGGGAACCGTTTGACCCTATCAACTTCAGAACAAAGTAACAAACTTGCCAAACTATGAATCTGAT
Organism: Caprella mutica; assembly: GCA_947561585.1. Lineage (NCBI taxonomy): Eukaryota > Metazoa > Arthropoda > Malacostraca > Amphipoda > Caprellidae > Caprella > Caprella mutica. The sequence goes on from CANNZV010004781.1 coordinate 5,960, forward strand.
ACAGATACCTAGACTAGACTGGAAATTTTAAAGAATCTACCTAGCCAGACTTCAGGAACTAGTAGTGGTAAACTGTTATCCAAGCAATCCTCTATTTTGGCTTCTGTTCTCAGTAAAATACATGTAAATATAGGAGGAAATTAGTGATTGTTTGCACAGAAAATGTTAAAAATGTCCCACATTCTGCAGACTGGGAATCTGTTTTAAATTGAGCTTAATTCCTCATTATTCCTGTATCTTTAGGATATGTCATTTAGGCTAACTGAGACATCATTTTTACATTTTTCCAGAAGTCAGAGATTATTTGAAATTTTGAATCTATTCATCAGTCTGATGCGCAGTGACGTGTACCTGGCTCTATGCAAATAAAACTCTAGCAAAGGCGGTGGATTTTTAACTAGGTTATTTATAACTAGGTAGGTAGTAGGTTAGAACGTATGTTAGTAGTTACAATAATTTTCAGTGGCTAAAGTAGGAAACTGGCGGTAGATTAGTAAAATTATTGGTACAAATAGGTATAGGTATGTTGGTGGATTTCTTGAGCTTTTTGAAAAAGTCAGTGGATTTTTGTGCACCAAATAGGTAGGTACAGACTGGGCCTAACTCTAAGGTAGGTACCAAAGTCCATATAAATTTAGGTAGACAGTACCTAGCAGGCTAGCTCTAGCCCCTAGGTAGTTAATAAATACCTAGGTCCTACCTACCTATATATTTCAAGTTAGGTTTCTAAAAGCTGAAAAAAACTCACGTGATTGATGTGGAAATATCCGGCACTGCAGATGGCTTCAATTTTCTTTTGCAGTTCTTAGTTGGAGTGAGAATATTAGTGAAGCTAATCCGTGAAAAATGCTTCTCACACATATAATGATTGAAAAGCAATGTGTTTAACGATGATTTTTTCACATATTCTTTACAAATTGACAACCATTTCTTATAGTTTTTTTTAGGAAAATGAAAAAACTGAACATCACTGTTATCAATTGAAGTAGTATTGCAATTTAGAGCTGCACAACGTTTAATCTTGTTGGTCGCCATTTTAATTGATTCGAGTGAGTGCGATTGTAGCGCCATCTCTGAAGCCCTTCAGCGATTGGTTAAAAGTTGTGACGTCAGCATTGGTTGAGCTTATAAATTAAATAAAGAACTTTCCTCACTATTACATTCTATACACTGTGGGGAAGTGTTCCAACTTCTAACTTACCAATAAGACAATTTACCAGAGTTTCATTTCTCTAATCATAAACAATTAAATTTTTCACTTATTTGTAAATCTTTAAACTTATATATTTTAATGTTTTTGTGAGATTTATCATACGTCACTTCGAATTATATAAACTTGCTTAGCATAATATCGAAAGTATTTCAAACTCAAACAACATTTTCTTTCATCATTGTTTCAATCGTCACGTACATACCGCAAAGCTGTTTTATTTCCCAATTCTGACATACAATTAAATCCTTTCAAAAACAAATAGCTAAACCAATCCTAGGCCTAAATATTTTATAATGTATATAACTAAATACATATATAAAGGAGTCTTCCTAATAATTATTCATATGCAAAACTATAAATCTTCACATAAGCACAAAGTTTCACATAATTATGTCTATATAAACATGGATTTGATGTTGAACAATAAGTGTGATTCATCTCTATCCATATATGTTATTTTGATATTTGTGAAAATAAATTCTACAATTGTGAATTTATGGGCTTTGTTGATGTTAAAGCGTTCTTTAAATTGCAGGGTCCCGGAGACAATTGCGGAGGGTTCTGGGGGTGGCTCGGAGGATGTGGCGACGGACTGAGATGCCAACCCTTAGCTGACAATCCTGATGATCGCTGGCCAACTGGTGAATGTGTTTTCGAGGATGCTCTCGTAGGAAGTGACATTTACGGACGAAATTAGAAAATAGATGATTGCCTAATCTTGAGTATGATATTTTTATATTAATTGTTTCGAAAATGGTATGAACAGAACTAGTTTTCAGTTAGTGTCCTATTAATAACCAACATACATATGTGTTTTGTTTGGGCTTATTCAATGAAAGTTAGTACTTTGAGTTATTTTCTCATTTTCCTAGTAGAATAATAATTCATTTGTAAACATCTTACATTGACTACAACTAGTGGAATCCGTAGCTGGGGTATATTATATATGTAGGGTCGGACAAGGTATCACTGCGCACTATCTCGCAAACTCTATATTTACTCAAAAACTAAATGTACTAAAGAAACTCTTTTTCTCGTGATGAAATGATCATGAATGAGAATGGTTCTCAACCAGGTTCGAAATAATACCTTAATAAATTAAATACTTATTGACAATTTCTCGTCCGCAACTTTTAGAGAGTGAATAGGGGTAAAACAAGTGGTTTCAAAATTATAAGAGGTGCGGAGTGTTTCCCCATAAAAAGGGTATGCGCAGTGATACCCGGTCCGACCCTATATGTTCCGCAATTTACCGAATTGCATTATCTTTTATATTTTAGAATCTTTCGAAATGCGCAACAATCTCGAGGATGAGAAATCACCCAATGGTTATGGAGCAGAACTAACACTGATGGAGGAGATAACCAGTTTATGTATAAGATTTCATTATACATTTATAAGTTTATGCCCATTTAATCGTATTATGATAGTTATACATAAGAGCTTGGCCACGCAATTTCATGTAAATTTAAGATAAATTGTGCGGAACGTATACACTGGTACATAATTCATTGGATTTATATGATATATTAAATGAATGCATTTCTTCTCTATCATCAGATGAGTGTTTTTTTTTTCTGAGCCACATTTTAACAGAATCCCTAGGATCTCATAAATAAAGAGGAAAACCAATTAACCTTATTTCTTGAGATGTGCAGCATTTTGAACTTCAAGACGATTCCTTTTATAGATCACCAAAGTGAAGTGAGTTGGTTTCCCTTTCAGAATATCAGCGAAATATTCCTATGTTATTCGTACGAGGAGAAAAAATATGTGGTAGAACATCCTTTACAGATGACAATTTACTCTCTCTAGGAAAATTATAGGTCGATATTACGATACCTAATATCTAAACGCATTCATAGCTAGAAACTACATTGAAAAGTGCATTCCAATAAAAAAGTTATGAGCAATTTAATTAGAAGTAACGTCAATTAAGAGACAAATCCGTAAATTAGGTAGCTAATCAGCACAACTTCTTCTTGCGCGAGGAATTTGAAAGATTAGTTACCAAATACTAACAAGTTCTCTCAGTTTTAGGAGTAGGTATAACTTATTATTGAAGTAATTTATTTATTTTATTTCCTTTCTATCTCAGGAATAGAAGATCTAACTACTTATCTTGCCTTATTACAACTTATATTCATTTAATTGAATGTAAGTTTTTCATTTAAATGAATATAAAAAACATAATAATGAGTTAGTTTCATAATAGGATAATATCAATATCAGAACATATACCTTGTTAAGTTTAAAGGGTATAAAGGGTAGGGTCGGACGGGGTATCACTGCGCACTATCCCGCAAACTCTGTATTTACTCAAAAACTAAATGTACAAGAGAAAATCTTCTTCTCGTGATGAAATGATCATGAATGAGGATGGTTCTCAACCAGTTTCAAAATAATACCTAAATAAATGAAATAATTATTGGCAATTTTTCGTACGCAACATTTAGTGCGCACGAAGGGGTATCATGCACTGAGCACAGGTAGGGGTAATGCTGCGCATTGCATAAATACAACACTTCACTCCCCCACCTAAATCCCTGCTTTCCACATCTTAATACTCCTCCCATCACCATATAAACCCCCTTCTGTCCCCATCTAAATACCCCTCACTTCCCATCTAAATCCCCCCCTCTTCTCATCGAAATCCCCTCCTCTTCCCATCTAAATCACTCTCTCCTCTCATCGAAATCTCCCTCTCTTCCTATCTAAATCCCACTCTCCCCCATCTAAATCTCCTTCTCTCCCATTTATTTCCCCTCTCCCGCATCTAAATCCTCTTGTCCACAACTAAATATCTGTGTTGCCTCATATAAATGCCCTATCCCCAATCTAATTGTCCCTTACTTTTTAAACACATTGTTATTAATGAATCTGCAACAAATTTAACATGTACATTTTACGTAACTAGCTAACAACTTGTATCAAGTAATATAATACCATCATAGGTTTATTGTTAATCAATATTTTAATTCAATAACCTCTCACCTCCACCTAAATACCCCCTCTCCCTATCTGAATACCCCCACATCAAGAAGCATAGCTACTACGATCGTAAGGTTATTTGTTATCAATATTATAAATTATTAAATAACACCTTATTCAATATTTATGCCTTTATTTTAGAGCTAAGAACTCATTATTTTTATATTTATTTACATACAAATATGGTTATTAATGATGCGCTGTGATACCCCTCTACCTTTATATTATCTTGGGTATCAATGCCCACGGTTGTGGCGGGAAAACCGTTGAAACTTAGTAGTTGAAATTTGGACTTAATGCAACAGTTAATGTTTGTGTTAACATGCTAAAACAATATGAATCTATAAATATCGGTTCTAGAGTTATTTGAGAGTTTGCGGGATTTAAGTATCACCAGCAAAAACTTTTTTCAGATCGTTTTTAGAGCACCACATTCATCGCGACATTGTTCTAGAAATACTAATAGGATAATGATGCGTCGTGATGTTTATGAGAGAGAAGAAGATGCTTGAAATGATTTTGCAATAAGATATTTAGGCTGAAACAAGTGGCTTCAAAATTATAAGAAGTGCGTGGAGATACCTCATAAAAAGGGTATGCGCGGTGATACCCTGTCTGACCATATAAAAATTACTTCTGTAATAAGTTATACTCCTAAAACTGAGAGAACTTTTTTATGCTATTTGGTAACCAATATTACAATTTTTTCGTGTAAAAAGATGTTGTGCCGGTTACCTTATTTACGGATTTGTATCTTAATTCTCATTACTTCTAATTAAATTGCTCATAACTTTTTATTGAAATGCACATTTCAATTAATGCGGTAATAACCATTACATATTTTTTATATTTGAGTTGAGATAGCAAGTGAATCTAATGTATTCTTATTTCTTTTAGAGGACCAACCATGGGAAAATCTCTAAATTGTATCATTTATTTTTTATTTCATAAATAGGTACCTAATAAGTAATAACTTTATGCCTGTGTGACGCTATGCCCCTAGGGAGAGGGGGAGGGGGTGGGTATAGCGCTCTGTTAGTTACAATAACTCGTTTTCTATGGGTCTAATTATTAAATTGCCCTTTTCCTATGGGATTGATAGTAAATTATCACCTATTTTCTAAGTAGATGAGTCTTGTTAATAAACTTATCCCATAGGGCAAAATAAGTCTCCGGGTTCTTTAACAATTATTTGTATTTCTTAACTTGAAGAGACTTGGAGGTAATTGATTGAATTCTATTAAACTGACAAATGACTAAACGGTAAAAGTTTTTAGGAAGTAAATTAAACACAAGGAAGTTTTAAATGGGTGTACTTATATTAAAGTTCGAATAGTACAGAGTTCTAAGACTTACGCACAAGTCTTTAAATAACACAACACAAGTTTTAAATAAACTAGCGGTTGAGTAAACTTAAGGGTTTAAAATAAACAAGGGTTTGAGTAGCCATCTCAAGACTCCCTTTTGGCGGCGAAGCCAAGTTTCTACCAGGATCAGGACAGACCCATCTTTCGGTAGACTAACGCGAACTATGAACACTTTAGTTAGGTGTCAATGGTATTTAAAGGATGAACTGGAGAGTCCAACCTTCCAGTGAGTGAATAAACTTCTGTTAAGGTACTGATAGTACTTTTCAAAGATGTTTTTCTACTCACTGCAGATAGAAATAACACACAATGCATTATTCAAATTTAACACGCTAGTGGTAATGGCTTTCTATACGATTAACATATAGATCGATCAGATTTACTAATAGTTCATTTTAGTGAAACCTGATTTACTAATAAACATCCAAATTTAAGCATACTATTTCAGAGTCCTGTTTAACCTATACATGATCAGAAATGTTACAAGTTCCTAACTATTAATTAAGTATTTCAATTAGAATAATTGAAATACTTGCTTAATTCCTTTTAAATTAATTAAGTATTAGTTTCAATTCTATCTATAGAAAAAGAACTCAATATTCTAAGTTGTATAACTGATTTACAAAGTTCATGAAGTTATATAACTTTAGTACAAATTATAATGTTATATTCTGAGTTACAAGTTATAGCTCTGGGTTACAAGTTATAAAGTTATGTTCTGAAGTTACAAGTTCAAAGCTATTCGTTTATAATTATATTCGAGCTCCTAGCGAGAATAACATGACCATAAATTTAAATAGCATTTCCTTCTAATGAACAGTGTACAAGATTAAAAAGATTATGTCTGATTAAATGATTATCAAATTATAGAAATTGAAAGATTAAGTAAAGATACAAGTTCAGCGTATTAACAATCTTTCTATTGTTAATATCACTCCCCCCTTCATGTTTCAACCGACTTGTCGGTTGAATTTCAATTTCTAAACCCTTATTATCGAAATCCAATCAAAAATATCCTAACAAATTTCGAACAACACTCGGAAAACATCCTATGAAATTTCTTAAAATTTCTAAGTCCGAAACATAAATTATATCTATTAAAACAAAAGAAATTTAATCACTCGATTCATGTATTATGAATTTCAGATTAAAATTTGATCTGCTAAATAGATCAGTCTTTTCATCATAAAATTGTGTGTACAAAAGTATGATGACAAGACAATTCCTATCATATATGTAATCATGAATTCTACCTCTGGTCACGATATTAAATCAAAATAGAGTAAAATTTATAAGTCATTCTACTCATATTCAGAAACATACATCAAAAATATATTTTCATTTTATGGAATTTATTTAACTAATAAAGATATTCAAATATCTAACCTTATTTATAATTATTCAAAATTGAACCTGAAATCCCATTTCATCCAGTTCTAAAATTCAAAACATGAAATATCAAATTATAAATTTTAAATTCAAGTTGAACAATCATAAAACTTCAATCTATAACTGCTAAATTTATATTTTAATTTTTTTGAATAAAAGTAACCATCACCTTTCTAAAAATTAAATATTTATGTTCTCATTTCTTAAACACTTAAATGGAAATAGTATCCAGGTGAATGTCTAGTCATTGAAAACACCCTTAAAGTTTTTCTTCAAAATATAAAGTTCGTTTAATACTTTGCTGCAATATAGTCCAACTATAAACATCTTACTTTCATTCAAGAACCAAAATTATAATGCTTACAAATAAGGTTATCAATAAAATCTAAGCATACGATTATAATATATCTACTATTATTATATCTTCTACTTCAAGCATCGTAATTTGAAACGTCGGAAATAAAGTTAAGTAATTTTCAAATGAAATTAATTTCAAAATCAATAGAGATTAATTACTTTTCATATTTCCAATGAATATAATCTATAATCAATAGAACTTAGTTAACTTTTATATCTCAAATGAATATAAGCTATAGTCAATAGAACTTAGTTAACTTTTATATCTCAAATGAATATAAGCTATAGTCAATAGAACTTAATTAACTTTTATATCTCAAATGAATATAATCTTACATCAAAATCGAAACTTCATTATAGTGTATTCTAATTCCAAAATAATCATTTCAAAATATATGAGTATAACTAAATTCGTTATTACTTATCTTAAACTTCTCTTTTCTTAAACTATGGTTATATATGTTATGTAATATCATATGAGCTATATTATTGGTTAGTATTCATCTATACTATTGTTAGCTTTACATAACTTATTTTTATTCGTATTGAATAAACATATTCAGATTTCGTTTAAAATATTCAATGAAATTAAAAGTTACTTTAAATCAAATGTTCAACTTCGAAATCTGTAAACTATCAAATGAAATCTTAAGTAATCCTTTAAAGAATTAATTTTCAAATAAACATCAATGATTAAATGCTCATAACCTGAATGTTTCAATAAGCAATTAATATATAAACTTTCTTTTAAAGTAAATTCAAAGTATAGAAATCTAAGATAATTGGACTAAAGTAATAATCCAAAATTTAGAATAATAAGATCAAGGTGAAATGATCTAAATGTGTCGGTACCATCGGAGAAGACTTCTCAAAGTAGGTACATGAGAGTTGAAGCCCCCATGTTCATTCTCCTCCTTCAGAATGAATGGTTCCCTCAGGTTATCGGGCATTGGTTTGTGACGTCACCAAGTATGACTGCGAAGTCGTCACCAAGTATGATTGTGAAGTCATCATCAAGTATGACTGTGAAGTCATCATCAAGTATGACTGTGAAGTCATCACCAAGTGTGCTCCACTGCTCAGCCTTCTCGTCACTAGGCGTAGCTCGGCTTATCCTTTTCGGATCAATAAGTTACTGGTGTTGGATTGTTCCAACATCTGGTTTGTTATTGCTCTGCTCCAGTTTCTCGAGAGATGTTTTTCAAGTTTTGGGAAAAAATAAATCATTAATTTAAGTATAATTAGGATTACATTTTTACCTAACTATTACTTTTAGACTTACAGTTGAAGGATAATATTACTATTTTACCATTGCTAAAACATGATTGTTTTAATTATTTCCAAAATTTTGTACAATGATTCTACAAAATTCTTTAATATTATAGTATTGTTATAATCCTTCAAGTAATATCATAGTTTGATAATATATATCTCACATAATATTTATTTAAAAATATACCTCATTCAGTTTACAATACATATTCCTATTATTATAAAACTGTAAAGAAGGGGTTAGTTTATATATATAACATATTTTTCACTTAAAGCTAGGTTCATGAAAATCTTGGACACAATCAAAACTGTTATGTTTCTTTTTATTGTTACGTTACTCTACAAGATTTTCACTTATAGTGATAAATTCATAGTAAAATCAAGTAATTCACCTTCAACCGATGTCTTGCCCATAACGTCAGATCGTCAGATGGATGGGGTTCATTGCTTTTGGTTAGCCTCCTTTACGTGTGTTTCTGCAATTACAGGTGAACTTTACTAGCTTATACAAGAAACTTACATCTTACATAGATTATTTATCTACTATTACATTACATTTCATCAATAATTATAAGTGTTAGTCAACATAATTTTCTTAATTACTCTTAACTTACAAACACACAGTTATTTATATATATTTTATGTTTCACTAAACATCAATGCATTATATATATATAATTTACATTTCTTTAAACATCAGTGTATATTGTAGTTACCCTGAAGAGTTAATGATATTGATCTAACCATTGAAGAAATTAATTGAACACAAACTATGTCGTTTTTAGCTATTCATTATATTTCGTTTTGTTCCTTTTATAATCATAAATTCTCGAACAGAATTAAATCTCATTAATTTTTTTTCATTTGCTTTAACTCAAGTTTAATGTATTCATTTACTTTTTCAAGTAATAATTTAAATATCATCAAGATTCTTGTTATCATTAAACTTAATACTCAAAAATATTTTCGTAATTCCCATTTATCACTAAAGAGCCTTTTACTCTTATTTCAGTATCATTAAACTTTTCAAACGTTTTCTTTATTTGAATCCATACATTATTTATTAAATTATATAACTGTCCCTTTTAAACTCAAACTTTTTAATTACATTTAAACTGCTATACTGAGTTTAATTAATAAATTCATATACGTAACATGAACGTATTTTACAATTCTCGTTACATTTATTTTTATGAAATAAATCCGTTCTATTCGATCGCTTTTATTATTTACGATTTCATTTTAATCCTTTTTATACTCATGTAAAATCAACTACATTCATTCTTTTATAAATCTGGAAATATTACGGTTCCCCCTTGAAATTTTTCTTTAGAAGAAGATTTTCTTCTCAGGGTATTTTCTGTACTCTGGTTGACCTTTGAACCTGCAATTACTGTTTTCTCTTAGTAATATTTACCCTTACAGTTTAGAATGAATATTCTTTATGTATTAGGAATATCCCTTTTTTTCAAATATCAAAATATAATTAATTATACATCTTGACTCATATCTTTCTAATATATTTATCTCACAATTCCATGTATAATCACACTTAATTACACTTCAATCTATTATTGTAATCTTTTTTGGGGTCTAATTTTTTCTTCACTCTGAGAGGAATAAATAGAATGTTCCCCTGAGATTATTCTGAAATTCTTTAGAGTCTATTTTATTCTTCGTTCTGAGAGGAATAAATAGAATGTTCGCCTAACTTATGTTTGGAAATTCTTTAGGGTCTACTTCATTCTGAGACGAATAAATAGAATGTTCGCCTAACTTATGTTTGGAAATTCTTTAGGGTCTACTTTATTCTTCATTCTGAGAGGAATAAATAGAATGTTCCCCTTAAGATTGATTCTAACATTTCCTTCATAACAGAATGGTTATATATTTATATATTATCATATATAAAAGTTTTAACGAACTATATTTTTCAGCAATTATTTTATATATCATTGTACATAAACATTAGAATTTAAGTACATGTATATTATATTGCATTTTTTCATTGTTCATTATACATTCAATAATATTCGACTATTTATTTAGAATTCATTTCTAAATTTATATATCAAGAATTCAGTATCATTATTTTAATTAACAAATACAAACATTTTTATTTATCATCTTGAAAATCAAAAATTCAACATAAAATATTACACTTCTATTATAAATAAAAGAATTCAAATTAAATGTGAAATAATATTTATTAAAATATTTGCTTCGTATCTTGTTATCATTCAAATCATTCGTTAAACTCTCCATTTGTTATGGTGTTTCAAATATTAGTTCCTGCTACATCTTGGATTGTATTACAATACAGTTCATAGAGAACAGTAGATTGAATTACTTCATGTCATTTAATTATAAATAACTATTAATTCTTATTCATACATTGTTCTTACAGGTTCTAATTCCCACACAAGTAATAACTTATATTACTTCAGTTCCTCAAATTTATCATATTATTAAATTATGATATTACACTTATTTCATGACATTAATTCCATGATTTTATTTCGACGAAGAACCTGTAACTCATTTATTTATCAAACATTACAGTTATCATTAAAAGAAATCATCAAGAGCTCTCTTTCAAACTCATTTATTTATCAAATAATTAATTAAATAATTAATTATTAGTTCTCAGTAACCTACTGGAATAATCACATTAATTCCTATATCTTTTATTTTCCATATAATACTCATTATTTTATTCATATTATATCCTTGCTATAGTCAACTATAGTGTTACTGACTGTACCACCTCGACTAATTTTAATAGCTCTGTTGACAATAACTTCCCACTTGAAAATTTACATCGCTTCCTTCAAGATTACGTTTAGTCTTGACTTTTTACTAGTCAACTATTATATAATCAAGTTGCGTTATATTTTTACGTTAAGTTATTTTTACGTTAAGTTATATTTTTATATATATAACGTTTGCTATATTTTATACTTTATTAATAGAAAAATAGTCTTAAGATAATTGTTTTATCTCTTATACATTTATGTTCGATTGCTTGCATTTAATTCACTATTCAAATCAAGTCTTACAATTTAATTATAAAATTCAGCAAATCTTTGCTCTTATAGTATTTTCTTTCTCAGAATTATCGTCTGACAAATACAATTGTCTGAATTCACATCGTTTTTTATACGATTATTTCGTTCATATGAACTAATCACCATTGGCGATTATTATAAGTTATTATTCGTCACTGGAATAATTACAACAACTTCTTATTTAACGGATAATTATTTATACTCAATATATACTCAATATACGTAAACTGCGTTGAATCTTTCTTATATCGTTGTTTCGTTCATTATTGAGTTACTGGAGATTTTACGTTAAAGCATATAATTATTTAATTACGTTAAACAATAACCTTTAATCAAATCAATTATTTCTTACTTTTAATTATTACAGGAATATAGTTTGAAACTAGATCACATATTGATTATTTAGTATCAAACCTACTTTTCCCCTCTATGTTACCACATATTACCCGATATTACATTAACTATGGTTAAGCAGTATTAACCTCTAGGTAACTTTAAATCTCTTCAAAAATATTTAATATACAATATTAATATCAAAATAGTCATTTAAATATTCAAGATATATATATATCTATATCATTCCTTGTCAATCCTTTAAAATGTTTCACTCTTTTTATACTGAGTCATACCTCTGAGTTTAATATTTACGTTTCATCATATTTACGTTAACTCATTATCTGACTTGATTGTCTTAAATCACTGAAACGATTGACAGGTTCTTTTTTCAAACACTGCGATTATTACTATTTGAATAGGAATACATCATAATTATCAATTGACTTCATCCCTGAAAATTAGGTATGATTCGTTACATATGTACGTTACGTGCATATCATAGGTATTTACGGTTTTACCTGAAACCCTTTTTATATTTTATAATATTACAACTCAATGTTGTATCTTAGGTATTTGCGGTTTTACCTGAAACCCTTTTTATATCTTATAATATCACAACTCAATGTTGTATCTTAGGTATTTACGGTTTTACCTGAAACCTCGTCTATATTTTATAACTCATTTGACTTTCAATGACTTAAAGGATGTTTTGACCCTATAGTCAGATATTCACATCCGTGACTGTACTTTCGGTATATTTCTATATGATATAACCGTTTCAATGATATCAACTTCTCTCGATATCACTTTCTCTTGATATTACCTACTAAACAAAACAGCGTAATTTATAATTTCCAAAGATTTTTATCGACGTTATTGCTTTTTAAGCCACAAACAATAAATATCATTTCATTAAAATATGCAAAATTAATGATATACGAGAATGGGTTAATTACTTCCATTCCAGTACTAAAAATATGGAAAATTACCTCGTTAATATAAAATAGGTATATCGTTACTTTACCAAATTCACCTTTGGTTATTTACATGACAAATTCACAGGTTATAAGACCCATTTAATATCATCAACTTGGAATATTTTTATTCTCCTTATCGGTGAATATACAGTTACATATTCCATCTGTATCTCTATTTATGAGTATACAGGTTACTACTAATATATTTGCAACTATACGTATTAGCTCATTTAAACATTGTTCTAATGTTTTTACTTAATACGTTAAAATAGTATTCTCAAGTTCGTTCTCATCATTTGAACTTTCTCTCTTTGTTTCTTCGAAATTCTTATATACGATTTTCTGAATTCCTTTATAATTATTTATTATAATTATACTTCGCCTTTTATAGGACAACAACAGTTATTTTGTTATATAACGTGCTTTCCGCGAGTATTTGCAATCTTCGCACATTTATACAACTTTCATTTTCTGAAACATACGTTCCATTAGTTTTCAATGATTTTACTTATAGAATAATTATGCAAAATAAATTAGATTTAAATGTCGTTCTCAGTCAGATGATTATAAAAGTACTGAAATACATGGTATTTTTAGCCTATCAAAATGTAAATAGTTTTCACTATCCCGACACATCTAAAATATTCTATGCAATTAATATATTCCCAGATTCAATTATATCTGTTAAAAGTTTATTACCTTTAAATGATACACATTGACTAAAATTGTCATATCATCTTGCTTTTACTAACTGCGCTATTTGAGGCTACTGGTCCTTGACACTACTTTTTACTCCACTATTTGAGACTATGATATAAATCTATCATTCCCCCCAGGAATGTAGTGTCATAACTACACTTTATATTACTATAGGAACATTCGCGGCAGGTTGTAACTATTTGTGTCGTATTTTGGTAAAGCCATTCTTTATTACATACTACCTTATCTAACAAAACCTTTCAATATACACTGTAAAGATTAATAATTAGTAAAGATTAATAAAGACAATATAAAATTCACAATACAAAAATATAAGTAGACATTATTATATTCCAGACACAAAATTCATTACAATATATTAACTTTAGGTTAAATAGTTAAATAGCATCACCTAATTTGCCTCTCGTTGTTTAGCTGCCTGTTTACCAGATGGTAGTGTAGATTATAAATCTCATGTAGGGTCGCCTCATAGCTCTCCTTTTTTCTGGAGTCATTCGATTCTTCTGTTCTCCCGTTTAGATTGTAGATTTCATGAAGTATTGCCTCGTAGCTCTCCTTTTTTCTACTTGCGCTGTTTCTTGTCCTCTTCTTACTGCCTTTCCTTCGTAATCCCTTAAGTGATTACCGCCAGGTAAAGTGAGTTTCTGTCGCGATGTATTTTTGTCGCTGTTAGTACTTTGACACTAGTACCTTCACTTAATTTGGCGTATCCATGCTCAGCTCGAAGTTTGTGTTGCAGCTTGGATGATTGAGTTTATTTATACGCACCGCTCGTTTTATACTCAGCTCGAATTTTCTCACCGGTCTTTAGAATATTAATGGTATTCTGGAACAGTTTTTACAGTTAACTGCTGTTAACTTGAAAAGTATCCTTTCACATGTCATGTGAATCTTTTCTGTTGCTTTTCCTTCCTTTTTTATGAAGTGCTGCAGGACTTCCGTATGTGAGTTGAAAGGGTGTGTTCTCCCATATGTGATGGAAGAGTGTGTTCTCCCATCGGCATTGTAGAGTTGCTCCCGTAATGTCCTTTTATCGGAAGGAGTGTGATTGGCTAGTTCACTCGCATTACATTCAATGCTTACCTAGTGATTAACACTGTATAACACTAGGGTTTCATAGTTCTGGTTTTGTACCCTTTTTATCACTGGATACACTGTCTTTCCAACTTTCCTTTTACTTCTCTAAAATCTTTAAACCATTTATATTAAGTCAGTTCTTTTCGTTAATAGATTCTAACCTCTTTTTTCTTTTTTTCCTCCCTCTTTTCTTCAAGACCGTTTGAAGATGCCAATATTAAATTGCCCTTTTCCTATGGGATTGATAGTAAATTATCACCTATTTTCTAAGTAGATGAGTCTTGTTAATAAACTTATCCCATAGGGCAAAATAAGTCTCCGGGTTCTTTAACAATTATTTGTATTTCTTAACTTGAAGAGACTTGGAGGTAATTGATTGAATTCTATTAAACTGACAAATGACTAAACGGTAAAAGTTTTTAGGAAGTAAATTAAACACAAGGAAGTTTTAAATGGGTGTACTTATATTAAAGTTCGAATAGTACAGAGTTCTAAGACTTACGCACAAGTCTTTAAATAACACAACACAAGTTTTAAATAAACTAGCGGTTGAGTAAACTTAAGGGTTTAAAATAAACAAGGGTTTGAGTAGCCATCTCAAGACTCCCTTTTGGCGGCGAAGCCAAGTTTCTACCAGGATCAGGACAGACCCATCTTTCGGTAGACTAACGCGAACTATGAACACTTTAGTTAGGTGTCAATGGTATTTAAAGGATGAACTGGAGAGTCCAACCTTCCAGTGAGTGAATAAACTTCTGTTAAGGTACTGATAGTACTTTTCAAAGATGTTTTTCTACTCACTGCAGATAGAAATAACACACAATGCATTATTCAAATTTAACACGCTAGTGGTAATGGCTTTCTATACGATTAACATATAGATCGATCAGATTTACTAATAGTTCATTTTAGTGAAACCTGATTTACTAATAAACATCCAAATTTAAGCATACTATTTCAGAGTCCTGTTTAACCTATACATGATCAGAAATGTTACAAGTTCCTAACTATTAATTAAGTATTTCAATTAGAATAATTGAAATACTTGCTTAATTCCTTTTAAATTAATTAAGTATTAGTTTCAATTCTATCTATAGAAAAAGAACTCAATATTCTAAGTTGTATAACTGATTTACAAAGTTCATGAAGTTATATAACTTTAGTACAAATTATAATGTTATATTCTGAGTTACAAGTTATAGCTCTGGGTTACAAGTTATAAAGTTATGTTCTGAAGTTACAAGTTCAAAGCTATTCGTTTATAATTATATTCGAGCTCCTAGCGAGAATAACATGACCATAAATTTAAATAGCATTTCCTTCTAATGAACAGTGTACAAGATTAAAAAGATTATGTCTGATTAAATGATTATCAAATTATAGAAATTGAAAGATTAAGTAAAGATACAAGTTCAGCGTATTAACAATCTTTCTATTGTTAATACTAATCGAAAAAAATGCCACGAACAAAAACGATAGGGAATTCAATTTTACATATGGGTACCAAGTTTCAGAACCGTAGCTTCATTAATAATAAAGTTTTCAAAAACCATGGTCGGTCTCCTGAATCTTAACGATATCTTCAACTCTTATAAATTCAAAATGTAATCTATAAAATGAACCATAAACTAATTAATTTCACTAGGTTCACATAAAAAACGTAGAAATTATTTTTCATTAATTGGGCAAGATAACTCGTAGTGGATTTTTTTGTATGATGATTTTTATTATCCAAAAGATATGGTAAATATACATTGTACATATTCATGTCAGACTGTGATGTTTAGTTAATGACGAACTATACTGTACATTCAAACATTTTTTCTAATTTAAATACCAAATTCTATCAATTTCTATCACTAAATTATATTTTTGTACGCTAATTAAAAAAAATCTAAGCCCTATTCTAGTTTTCAATACAGGTTAATTCAATAGAGTATTACGAATGAGATTTATTATTAACGTAAATTTATGAAGTGAAGAGCGAGTGAGACGACAAAAAAAGTTTCCATCCTTTTATATTTCTAGAGCTTTCGAATAATTCAATATTCATTATCAATATCCTAATTTTGACTAATTTTAAACAAATTAAGTAGAAATAAGAAGTATTATGGATACCTAAATTAATAAAGTCACCTAACTAATTCACAAATAATAAAGAAAAAGGAAAAATCATAGAAAATAATAAGTTATTAACCCAAAATAGCTAAGTTAAATGAACTTGCTTGTTCATTGAGCGATGGAGACTGTTTATGAATGTATATAGATTCTAATAAACGAATATCACACTGGTTTGAAGTTTGCAAAATTTTGAAATTTTCTTCCTTAATTGGGTGATTATTATCTGAAGAATGATTACGAATTGAACTATATTGTGGGGAGCTATAGGGGTTATTTGTTCTAAAGGATATTACCTTATGCTGAGAAATTCTCACCTTTAACTGCATCATGGTCTCACCAAGTGTCGTCTCACTCGCTCTTCACTTCATAAATTTACTAAGATTTCCAAGAAGGAAGCCAATTACTGAAATTATTATTATTAACGATTATATGCCATATTGTAATTCCGAAGTGATGAGTTTTGCCATGATAAAATCTGCAGAGTTAGAATACCCATAACCTTCCAAACAATTCCTATTGTATACTACCAACACATTAAAACCATTAAACCGCATGGTAACCCTGTGTTTGCAATGTGGAATTGTTTACAGGGTAATCTGTTCTTTTAGGCAGGATATCCCTTCAAACTGTAGTGGTTAGATAGCAACAGAGATAATCTAGGAGGGTAGGTAAAAAAACTAGTCTTTTTATTTACGGTACGTAAATGTTAAAACTCTAATCTAAGACCTAATTCGATGATATATTTTAAATGTTTTTGAGTGCACTCGTTTAATTAACGTAGAGGAAAACAATGGATATATATATATACGTAATATATGTATTGTGAATATATGCAATATATGTATATGGATACATATATGCATAATAATTGTTTGTGATATATGTATAATATATGGAATATGAATTAGGTATTATTGCTTGATCCTTTAAAAGAAGGAATTATGTAAATTACTTGCTTTGTAGATGTCATATGTTACATTTCTTATAAGCAATGAATACACTTTTTATGATAAAAGATAACAAAGTTGTTAACAAACTAACCTCCCCTGGATCTTCGATCAATATCGAATGACCAATCGTCCCACACAATTTCAGGCAATATGGTTGAATGCTTTTTGAGTTGTATAATTATGACCTTGACCTTAACCTTTGACCTGATCGTCAAACCAAATGACTCCTGGATATTGACCAATCGTCTCTCCAAATTTCAGGCAATTTAGTTCAAAAATTTTGAGTTATGCTTTATGAAAATTTATGAAAAAATAATGATAACAAGATTACGAATAAATAAATACAAATCAGAACATAATCTTGCGCAATTTGCGAAGGTCAAAAAGAGCACCAAACTAAACGAAATCCTATTAGCTACAACAGAAAAGAAACAATGTCAAGAGTAGCCTCAGGACACTGCAATAAGTAATCAAAAAGCCATTAAATGGATAATCAGACCCCCTAATCCCTACTCATTTTCCATAACATGCCAGCTTAAATGAATCATTATGAGAACCAGTTTCTCCAGAATGCTTGGATTGTCGTCATCTCTATAATTACACCACTTTAAGCACACAATATAAGGACTGAAGACTTTAAAGATATAACAACTATCATAGGTATCAACTCCAAGTGTTTACAACTATGCGATTCTTAAAAGATCAACAGAACCTTGTTTGTAGTTTTAGCAGAAGGTTGTTACATTCATATCCTCCACTTTCGGTGTTAGAACTTCATCTCTATTGTAAGTTGAAACAATTCTTCTTTTTAATAGTAAGATAGTTTATCAAAATTAGTTAGGTGAAGATATTGTGCAGTTTAGTGCAGAATCTAAGATTCATACTTATTCACGATATTCAGTATCATTAATAAAGATAGATTCTATAATACACTAAATCTATCAGATTAAGACAATTGAAAAGGTATGAATATTTAAGTTGTTTTTACTTATAAATGAGTAAATTCCTCGAAAAAAAAATGATTTTCGAATGATGTAATTCTTTTAAAGTCGAGAACAAATCATTATCTCATTATTTTTTAAAGCATAAATATTATTTTATTTCAATTCTTTTCTTAGAATTTGCATTATCACTATTACAAATCACAACATTATTATTTTTATTAATTTTAAATACATAACCTACCATCCTTCCTACAATTACAGATTCATCGCAATGATCCGAACCATCCTCTTTGCTTCTCTCTGCTTTGCAGCTCTGATATGGTGAGAAAAAAAGAATAAGAATACCTATCATAATCTAGATAATCAATATTTATTTCAATATAGGGTAAAACACAATATACAACTTGACTCAGTTACCGATGGCAAGTAACATAACCGTGTGATTCAGTCTGAATGACACGATGCACTGTTAAGATCCTTCCTAGTAACTTCCCATTGAAAACAGAACATCTATTTGTAATTTTCCATCGGCGACTGTGTCTGTCGGCTGTTTAACCCCTATTCTATAACAAGATCTTGTTCTGTAATTCTCCGTACCGGATAACATTAAGTATCCCTACTCTTTAAATATCCGAATATACCGTTAGATAAGATGGTGCACCCACAATATTTTAAACGTTCATATGTTGTTGGCACTCGTGTTGAAGAGTGGGGAAAATATTGGAATATCAATTCTCTTTTATACATAATTGTGAAATTTTTTTTCTTTAAAAAACTATCATTTTTAATGTTTATATATTACTAAATTAGTCACTGATGTTCATGAGATAATAGTGGAAAACTAATTACCTACAGTGTAATTGAGATTCTTAATGGGACTCAATAACGAATACGTAGATTAAATTAACACACAAGAAACATGACACTTAATAAGACTATTATTCTCACATCCATTATATTGCAAATACTTGATTGCACGCACACTTTTTATAGAGTATGATCAATAACACTAAACACATCACTTTATTTCGCAAAAGGGTTGCATTTTCGATTCTTTATTTGCTCTGATGGAATATATGGCAAATACCTGAAGCATTTGAATTCACATTGCAGTTATCTTCATCTTTATCTGCTCGGAATAATATTATACTCAAGATAAAGGAAATTCTGAAACCTAAAAAGCCCATCATAGAGCTATTGGATATACAGGGTGTTTCATAACAGATTTGATAAAATTTGACACCTTGCATAAAAACCCACATTGCAGTTATCTTCATCTTTATCTGCTCGGAATAATATTATACTCAAGATAAAGGAAATTCTGAAACCTAAAAAGCCCATCATAGAGCTATTGGATATACAGGGTGTTTCATAACAGATTTGATAAAATTTGACACCTTGCATAAAAACCCAAACTAAAAACTTTTTTCATTGAAAACAAAATGTCCAAAAATGCTTCATTGTCGATATATTGATACACTGATTCTTAGGAAACTTTCAACATCTATAGGGTTTTAATTTAGTAGGTTGGCTAAAACTTTAGAAATTAGATCGTTAAAAATTCAGTTCACAGTTGCATGTCGGTCAGTCGGGTGTAGGTCATATAAGCCCCCCGATCAAGAGCCCCCCCCCGGTCATGAGCCCCTTCGGTCATGAGCCCCCCTAGGTCATGAGCCCCCCCGGTAACGAGCCCCCCCCTGTTTTTAAATCCTTATTGACACTTTTGTAGTTCATTACTGATTAGACATAAAATATATGTATATCTGGGGGCGTGCCTACCCCCGAACCCCCCTGCCAGGTCATTAAACAATCATGAAGTGTGCAGTACAACAAACTAGCGGATACAACAAACTACATGAGCAACTCTCAGTTATTTCTATCTAAGTAGTTCTTCATTTGTTTAACTAGGTAAATAAAGATTAAAAAGACAGGGAGGGGGGGGGGGGGCTCTTGACCGTACCCCGGTCAGTCGGGGTCTGTTCTGATGAGGGGTCAGATTGCCGTACAATTAGTAATATTAAATTAAGTACTAATGTCTTTTATGTTCAATGTTTCCACTTAAAGCTATAAGTACTTGTGAATATCTAGGTAAGAGTCCTTTTAAAACTCTAAAGATTAGTGTCATGGAAACTAAGCAGTTATGATAATTTAGGTACTCGTGAAACAATGTTCGTTTTATGTGAAGTTTCCTATATGCATGTTAAGAATTACACTAGAATCAAGTGTATCAATATCTCAAAATTAAAGCATTTTTGGACATTTTGTTATTGCTGAATAACATTTTATGTAAGCTGCCCAATTTTGTTGGATCTGTAGTGAAATACCCTGTATAGGTACCTATTTTTGCACTTCTGAAAAAGCAAGTTGCTTTTTAGCTACTTCATAGTGAAAATATTGAGGTAGCTATATTTAACCAGCCTAAATACTAAACTAGTACTCTGTATTAACCCCTTTTCCTTTCATTTTAAGAATGTATTTAGATATTATTTATTATTTGCAATATAATAACAAATCCAAAGTACTCGACAAGCTGTTTTTATAGAACATTACACATATGGTGATATCTTATTGTCCTCAAATCCTTAACAGGATTTTATTTCTATATTTTCCTCATATATACTCCTCGCTTGTCCGATACAAACAACACTATTCAATCAAAATCAAAAATAGGGAAACCATGCTGCCATAGACATAGACTCAGTTCCATCACACTTATTTACCCGATAGAGCAAATCTATATAAAAACCATCTTTTCCGTCCTGGCAGAGTCACCTCGTTAAAACTGCATATCACCCTCCACTCTTTTGAACAAACTAGGATTTTTCACACAATTTCAAATAAAAAAGCATCCATTCCCTGAAGCTTATAATTGATGATGCCTTTCCGAAGGATATCGTATCATTTTTTGGATGTTCCAAAAAATAGACCGATACCCTTAACTGTAAACACATTTCCTTGTGTGGATAAGATATCCTGTTTTATTTGGTTGATTCCATACATTTTATTTTTCAGGACAACCGCGGCATCAGATTGTCGCCCATGCGATTCATTTCAATGTGCCCCTTTCAACGCAAATGATTGCAAGTATGGGATTACTTGGAGTGACTGTGGATGTTGCCAGGCCTGTAAAAATGTGAGTCGATTTTTGATCATTTATAGTTTTGTGAAGGAGTCATTGCCACGCATTGAAGAAACTGAAACTAGTTCACTAAAGCTAGCTTCTTTTTGGATATGGTTGACAAACTTAAAATTTCGTACAATTATGTTTATATATATGCATTTGATATTGAAAAAAATACAAACTGTTATATTTATATCGATGAAAATTAAATTGATATTTCTGAAAATAAATGCACTAAAAGTGAATTCGTTTGTTTGATTATTTTGAAGTGTTCTTTAATTACAGGGTCCCGGAGATAAATGCGGAGGCTACTGGGCATGGCGCGGAGGATGCGGTGATGGACTGGCATGTCAACGTTTGGCTAACGATTTTGATGATCGTTGGCCAACTGGTGAATGCGTATTCAAGGATGCTCTCTTAGGAACAGACATTTTCGGATAAAAGTAGAAAACTGTATAAATTTGTTTGTTAGGAGGTTATAGAGTTTGCTTCGGAAATTATTGAACAAAACCAGTTATTAGTTAGTGACCTATTAATAACCAACATATATGCGTGTTTTGAAAAAGCTTATTCAATGAAAATTTATAAAATTGAGTGATTTCCTTATTTTCCTATTAGATATATAGACAATATACATTTTTTGCAATAAGTATAACATTCAGATAGGTATATACATACTTCTAGGGAAATCTGAGGCGTTGGAATATTTTACTCGAAATTATTCCAATTATAACGACGTGTAGATAATTAAAAATAAGTTTTTGAAGAAAAATATTTAAAAAATCTGATCAGACAGCATAAAGAATTAAAAAAAATATAAAGTAAATTGATGAATACTGATGGAGTTGTATTTAGAATGATCCAAAAGATTAAGAACTATCATATCCTAGGTAATTGAGGTGAACTTCGTTTAAGCTAAAAATTGACCAATACTTTGTAGAAAAAACACATGTATAGTGGATAGAGTTTGTTGAAGGAGATAAAAGATTGAAATATAAGAGAGTAGTAATAATATAAAATTGCATTTAAATCAAATATATTTGAATGATTGGAGCATTAAAGAGGTACTCACAATCTTCAAAGAAGATAGAACATCAAATAATAGAATTCATGAATTCTTTCAAAAATGCATCGTGCTGCCTCGTGTTTTTATTTACAGTGGTTACTAGCTATTGCTACGAACCGCAACATCTAGTATTGTTTAAAACGAAAAATATAATACCACTAGACGATATGTAGCATGAAAAAATTATCTGTATTTTTAGTGTTCCCTTCACGTGGCCAAGTGGCAACATTTATTTGCATATTTAGCCATCAAATGCAAATTAGCCCGAAAAGTTCGTAGTATTAAATGACTAAGTGAGGGATAAGAATAGAGATATAATGTATGCAAATAATCTAGTTAGGTATGTAAATGCATAATTGTTTTAAATATATTATTTAGGTTAGGGAACGGTTACTATGGACGCGTATTCGAGCGATTTTTCGCACTGACGACTTCTGATGAAAATCAAACTCATACTTTCCAATGGGAGTGGTTACAGTGGCAGCTATTTAGTCGTCAGAATACGTACGAAGTCGTCAGAACAACTTCAGCGTTCAAATGAGTTTGATTTTTTCATGCGACTAGCGACAGACTCGGTAATTTTTGTAATTAGTTCTCTTACTTTCCATTGCTGTTACTGCTTACCTATGCGTTTTGGAAATATATTATTTGATACTATCAGGAATTATGAAGATGCTATTTCATCATATATAATATATATTTGTTTATATAAAGGCTTGACATGGTTGTTACTGTGTACAATTTTTTTCAATAAAATTTAATATCATTATATGTAGTTATATATATAATATTTTCCTTATTTTTCTATTGAGGTATTTCAAAATTAACGTTGCGTTTATTATTTCAGAGGCACACAGGTAGGTTTTTAATTCCTCTCGAAAATTACCGCAAATAAACATAGTTTAGACCTCAATATTAGTTGGGCAGAAACACACTGACGATCAGAAACCGCGTACAGTGTAACCACCTCGCACTGACGATCAGTTCTGTTGATATCGTCAGTGCGAAAAATCGCTTGAATACGCGTCCATAGTAACCGTACCCTTAGGTATTCAATTAATTAATAAGAAATTAGGATCACATGCAGAATCGTCACCCAAACACTTCCACATTAATAATTTTTATCCCAAGAATTAACACATGTTAAATAGTCACCTCAATAATTCCTATATGTAGAATCAGTCACCGCAATAATTCCTAATTGTAGAATCAGTCACCTCAATATTTCCTATATGTAGAATCGGCACCATAAGAATTCCTATATGTAGAATCGGCACCATAAGAATTCCTATATGTAGAATCGGCACCATAAGAATTCCTATATGTAGAATCAGTCACCTCAAGAATTCCAATATGTAGAATCGGCACCATAAGAATTCCAACACTTACTATTCCCACATGTAGAATCGTCACCCCATTGATGATAATTCTCATTATTGGTTCAATTGGACCGTCATTTTGAATAAGAAAGATTATTTTTTTAAATATAATCTGCTGCATTTTGAAGGACAATTTTGTTATACATATTATTTTGTTTATTTGAAAAATCTATAGTGCTATCTTAATATAATATAATATTTTGGATTCTTTAATTTTCTAATATCTTGAATTCTACACTTATAAACTATAGGTACAGGATGATCTACAAAAAAGTGTTTGAATTAATATAAATATCGTATACGTACAATCTTAAGCAATGACGGTGGTAGAATGAATACATGAAAACACATTTTTTAGCTGCTTATAAATTCAATATTCGAAATGACGCATGTAGATTGTAGAATCGTCAATCCAAACTTGACTGGAGTGTAGATTATAAAAGTGATGAAGAAATTACGTAGAATTCATCACTTTCTTCAGTAGAACCCATGGTTAAATTTGGCTACCTATAATATCTAGCTTGATTGTAAAGTTTTCCTAAGTGCCTCTTACCTAAATGTTCTCGCGAAAAAGAATGTTGTGAAAGTTAAATTTGATCTTTTTTTTAAATCTTTTCCTTGTTGGGATTTTTTTTTCATTAAGTTTATAAAATCGAAATATTGTTAATAAAAACAGGAAAATGTATTCTTCGCAGAGTACATTATATATTGGATGGAAGGAAATATTTTTAGTGTAATAATTTTAAATACTCAAAAGGTAGGGTAAAAATACAATGCATTTATATATTGCAGTTTGTGGAAGTATATTAATAGCGAAATGTACTGAAACATTTAAACAGTTTTTTTCGTTAAAGTGCGAAGTTTTAAAATCTCGAACAATAATTCATATTTTTAACACTAATTTCTTAGATCATTTCTAAGCCATATTCTAAGGGTGACAGGAATTTTAACCGGCGTAATATTGCCCGGCGGAATTTTGCCAGTGTGGAATTTTGCCAGTGGAATTTTGCCAGGCGGATTTTTGCCAGTGTGGAATTTTGCCAGGCGGATTTTTTCCAGTGTGGAATTTTGCCAGGCGGATTTTTGCCAGTGTGGAATTTTGCCAGGCGGATTTTTTCCAGTGTGGAATTTTGCCAGGCGGATTTTTGCCAGTGTGGAATTTTGCCAGTGTGAAATTTTGCCAGGCGGATTTTTGCCCGGCGGAATTTTCCCCGTTGTTTTGTATATTTCTAGGTTTAAATTAGTAAATTGTAAATTATAAGTTTAAAATGTGAGATGCAATTTACATAAATATAAATGATTCTAATGCAACTTTAACATATTGTACTATAACAAGAATTATATTTAACCAATATGTTAAACAGCCACGAAATTGAAACTTAAATTAATTAGAATTTATTTCAAATAATTACAAAACACTTTATAAATTTAACTGTAATATATTTTGGCAGTGGTTTAGTAAAAAATACTATGCATATAGTTTGCTATTCTTAAAATGGTGTGACTTATTATTTTTAACTGGTGTTTGCAATTCACTTACGGCTTTCTTCACCTAGCGCTTCGTGACGAACTATGACTTATATTAATATGTTAATTTATTAATTTCATTATTGATTTCATAGTTTTCAATCATACATTTAGTATTTAATTTTTTTAATAATGATATCTTTTCCACGTGATATCTTTTCCATTGTGAAAGGGATAAGACAATAGCTGTCCTTCAGCTAACTTCAGGAATCAACCGATTGTAATTGGAACTTTTCATCCTACTTTTTCAAGTCGTATAACAAACATAAATTTGTAGAACCCCTGGTATCTTCTAATGTTACCTACCTGCAGTTATCATGAATACCATTTTTTAACTGTTAATTTGCAACATATAATAATAACTATCAAATTTAAGTTTGTTTCTTAAATTATCGAAAATGTTGAATTATTGTTAGTCAGGTTAACCTTATAATTTATGAATTTAACAAGACTGTCCGAATTAATGTATAACAGTTGAATTAAAAGATGTTCTGTAATGATTTTGAGTATATTCAAATTAATTTTATATTCAATTTTGTGGCTGTTTAACATATTGGTTAAATAAAACTTCTTATAGTACAATATGTTAAAGTTACATTAAAATGTTTTATATTTATGTAAATTGCATCTCACATTTTAAACTTTTAATTTACAATT
Source organism: Caprella mutica (assembly GCA_947561585.1). Lineage (NCBI taxonomy): Eukaryota > Metazoa > Arthropoda > Malacostraca > Amphipoda > Caprellidae > Caprella > Caprella mutica. The sequence continues at coordinate 32,492 of CANNZV010004781.1, forward strand.
ACCTATTTAAAACTAGAAATATATAATCCACGGGAAAAATTCCGTCGGTCAAAATTACACCTGGCAAAATTTCACCGAGTAAAATTCCTAGAACCATTCTAAAGGGCCGTACACACGTAGGTTTTTTTTCAGTCTTTCCACCGGACTTTTAGCTAAGCTCCTCCCACTTTTTCCACGAGACTTAAATTTTGCATCGAAATTCCGAGACTTTTCAACAACCTACATGTTCTATTATTTTCCCCCAATCAAGAGGTGCACTTTTGGAAATCTTCGTATAGCTACTGTCAACTCATAAAATATATTGTAATAACACGATTGGTGTTCATTTTTAACCAATCTTTGCTCCATTCATTTGTTTATCTTTGAGGTAAAGAATTCTTATCTTTTTCTTTTTATAAAAGACAGCCAGTGAAATTGATAATAGTAATGTTTCTTTAAACTTTTTTTAAGTATAATATTATATTTTAGTAAAATAACATATTACTATCTTTATTTTATTTATTTCAACATATTACCTATTAGCTAATACCTTTATTTTCTTTATTATAACGCAATACATATTGTACCTACGTATTAATACTTTTACCTAAGCTTTATATAATTGTTAAATAATTTAAATTACATTTGTTGAGTGGATTAGGTTAACATTAAATCAAATGAAGTGAAAGCAATCTCGGTTAGTTTATTACTAAATATTATAATAAACTTCATAAAAATTAATTTAGTATTAATTAGTTAATTAGTAACTAACTAATCTTAGTAATCTAGGTCGGCAGTTCTCCAGTAATTAATTAATCTAGGTTTAAATAACTAACCTATATAATTAGTAAATATCTAACCCAGGTAATTAGTAATTTTAACTATCCTAGGTAGTTAATAGTTACTAGGTAACTACCTATAATCTAGGTTAGTTACCTAGTTTAAATAATGGGGGAGGGCTTATGTCGCCGATAGGAGTAGTTAATGGCAAGACATGTAAATCCACGAGATTCAAAAGTCAATCCACGTGTGGACGCTATTGACTTTTGAATCAAAAGTCTGGTGGAAAAGCTGAGAAAAAAGTCTGGTGGAAAGACTGAAAAAACCCTACGTGTGTATGGCCCTTAAGTCATGTGTTTTTTTCATTTCCTATTATTTTCACAACTTACAAATTTGTCATCGTGTACCCTGACCAATTATAATATATCTACAATTATTGCATGAAATTAGTAAATTTTATATACGCAAATTTGAAAATTGTGAACTGTCAAAAATCAGTCGGTAAAAGATAGACTTTTCTTTGATTGTACGCAATATTAATTTTAGCCAAACGAGGAATATCGATGAAAATATGATTACAAAAATATTATTCATCTAATATTGACTGTTCTAGTTTTCAACCAAAGTTATTTAATTATAATAACGCGGATGAGATATGTTTTTTTCACAGTTATATGCCAATATATTATTAAGAAGCGTAGAGCACGGTTAGCCCTGATAAAATCTGCAGAGTCGTAATTTATAAAAAAAAACTTTTTACAGGCAGGTACAGTCAAAATAAAGACTATCCGTAATAACTTTTTCACAGCTAACTATTAAAAGATTTGATTTTTTTTACAATCTCTACTAACTGTAGACATTTTAAAATTAGCTGGGTATACGATGACATATTTGTAAGATTAGAAAATGGTTGGAAATTATTAAATTGTGAGATTAGCATCATGCAGAGACACTTTTCTTAGATAGTACCTATCTCTAACTGCAGCGGTAAGATAGCAACAGAGGTAACAGACTTCAAAGAACAGATAAAAACTAGTCTTTTTATTTACGGTAGGTACAGAAATGCTAAAACTCAGTTTTAAAGTCCTAGCAATTTGAAGCTATAGATAATAATATTTGATGATATATATTTTATATTTTTAAATACCTTCGTTTTCTTATTTATACCTACTTATTCTTACAAACAATGAATAAAAAATGAGAAATACACTATATGTATACATTGATAATAGAATAACATCACCAGAATTGTATGCGATATTCCAAACCGCATCTCTTTGATTTTCATTATAGGGATATCGTGAAAATAAAGTTATTTCTGCATTCTTTTGGGAAAATCCGAGATCGATAGTTCTTTATTATTGAAACAGTCAATAATGCATCTGAAATGATGACTAATCATTTTAATATATTAGAGATATACGATTTACTCACTTTATCAACTATACCATACAGGTCTTATAGCAGACTATCGTACGGACACCCCTACAAAGGATAAGAAATTCTCCGTTTTACCAGACATGCAGTTCGCTACAACGATCTCTAAATTATATGGTTTAACGACTATTTTATTCATTTACCAAGTATTTAGTCAAACATTGATTATATTCAGAGGTATTACAATTTATAAATAGCACTTATAATGAATGTTTTTAGGATTTTAAGAATTTTGATTATTTTAATTAGAAAAGTTCAAAATATATAGATAATATGAGATTTTCATTAAAATTTCCCTTTTATAATAATCTGAGATTGTTTACATTTATTAGCGTTTCTTTGAAATCCTGTTAAAGAAAACTTGCACTAATTTAAATTTTCAACTAATCTAGTAATGTGACGTTACAGCAAACGCTGATCGTCACAGCAGACACCTTTTCTGGTACATGTACTGTCTGTTGTACGAGCTTTATTTGTATATAAAGCGAATCTTTAGTAAATATGTTCCGCGCTATTTATCTATTAGCACAATCTCGAGAATGCGCTTTGTGTTTTTAGGATCACTGAAAATGCGCGACAATCTCGAGAATGTGCAAGGTAGGTAAAAAGGTATGAAGCAGGAACAACAGTTATGGAGTAGATAATAAATTATTTAAGCATATACAATTGGTCCATTTCATCAAAATATGATAGTTAACATAATAACTTGGTAATTGTGATCAAGCTTGAAGTAATTACTTACAGAAAACTTGAACAAAGCTGGTATTTTAATTTTACTGAGATATCAAACATTCTACCAAACGATTGGAATTAACCTCATTTGTTATCCCTTTGTTTTTGATGTAAAAATACCGTCTTTTAAATGAAAGAAAAGATTAAGAAAGGTTTTCCATAAAATTACATGCCATTACGTGAGAGAATGAGCTGCGCGTTTTTAGGAT
>CANNZV010004782.1:0-70690 GCA_947561585.1 Caprella mutica
GTGAAACTTTGTTCACGTATATAAATTGAATTGGGCTTTGTTTATGTTTATGAATTTTTTTCGATTTGATGAGTTTTGAACGAATAACACGAGTTTTGAACCAATTTGAAAAAAAAAAACGTATTACTCACAAAGTTTTGAAATTAGGGTACAGCGGTTTTTTGCTTTCTATGCTTCTACGAATGCTCTACAACATGTAGCAAACAATTTTTTTTGATTTTAGAATTTATTTATCGAAATATTTCGAAGTTTCGAAAATTTCAGTTTTTCCAAAAAATAAAAAAATTAACAATGTATTTTAAAAAATTGGAGGTCAAAATCGCGAATATATTTTCTACATAATGTAGAGAATTCATAAGATCATCGAATGCAAAAAACGCAATGCCGTAACTTCGAAACTTTTTGAAAAATATCAAAAATGAATACGAAATACACAACATTTGCAATTATTCAGGAGAGCAATAATAATAAAAAATAACAAAATAAATAGATATACAAAATTATGCTTTTGTGTTTGCCACTAAATCCCCTCTGGCCAGGCACGCCTGGTATTGTCAACTCGAAGGTGGGGGTGTCATCAGGCGCCACCTGACTCACTGTGGTAAAGTTCAACACAAAAACAAGAACAAGAATAAACAACCAAAATCTACTAGTTTATCGATTTTTACTCCCTAACCCCTCTCTTCATACCCCCCTCCACTGTTTCGGGAGATAGTTAGCGATGTGATATTTTACCTTCCTGAGTGTTAGAACACTAAGAACACTTTAGTGAAGAAAAAAATATTTGGATCAAAAAACAGAAAAAGCTGGGACTGTCCCCTTAAGTTAACATGGTTACCGCCAGAAATCTCTCACTACAATTATTAGAAATAAATATTTATTTTCTATAGGAGAGCATTGATTAAACAGCAATAATATACTGGAGAACATTGATAAAATAGCAATAATGTAATGGAGAACATTGATAAAATAGCAATAATGTAATGGAGAACATTGATAAAATAGCAATAATGTACTGGAGCACATTGATAAAATAGCAATAATGTAATGGAGAACATTCATAAAATAGCAATAATGTAATGGAGAACATTGATTAAATAGCAATAATATACTGGAGAACATTGATAAAATAGCAATAATGTACTGGAGAACATTGATAAAATAGCAATAATGTACTGGAGAACATTGATAAAATAGCAATAATGTAATGGAGAACATTGATAAAACAGCAATAATGTACTGGAGAACATTGATTAAATAGCAATAATGTACTGGAGAACATTGATTAAATAGAAACTCATTCTTAAATCAAGGTGATTATTCTTCTTTCTGATAGACAGAATTCTGAAAATCTCAGGCTAAATTTGGCAAATCCTAAAATATATTTTCAACATTGAGGTGAAACATTTCATTAATTGCATTTAGTTATTCAAACTAACAATACTGATAACAATGCTATTTACTGAAATATATCAATACCTATATGCTATTTACTGAAATATATCAATACCTATATGCTATTTACTGAAATATATCAATATCTATATGCTATTTACTGAAATATATCAATACCTATATGCTATTTACTGAAATATATCAATACCTATATGCTATTTATTGAAATATATCAATACCTATATGCTATTTACTGAAATATATCAATACCTATATGCTATTTACTGAAATATATCAATACCTATATGCTATTTACTGAAATATATCAATACCTATATGCTATTTACTGAAATATATCAATACCTATATGCTATTTACTGAAATATATCAATACCTATATGCTATTTATTGAAATATATCAATACCTATATGCTATTTATTGAAATATATCAATACCTATATGCTAATTACTGAAATTTAACAATTCTTATAGGTATATTTCAGTTCTAGCAAAAAATTTCCACCAAGTTACATAATCTTAGAATCTTCTGATGAAATTCCTGAAGATTTCACCCGTGGACTTCATAGCTTTCTCTGCGTGAAGAAGAATAGTTTTTACTCACTTTAAGTGATATTTATATAGACACAATATATTTCCAATGAAGTAATTGACGCGGCTACACACCAAAATGAGAAAATTATAGTTAAGATGTACACTAGAGAAATTGTTTGCTAATATCATTCACTTACTAAACGTAGGTACAAGTCTCTCGATTTGTCTTCATTCACCCTGTAAGTGAATAAAAGTGAGATGAGACAGCTTAGTAACATTTATTGTGTTTACATGTAAGTGAATAAAAGTGAGATGAGACAGCTAAGTAATATTTATTGGGTTAACATGTAAGTGAATCAGAGTGAGATGAGACAGCTAAGTAACATTTATTGTGTTTACATGTAAGTGAATAAAAGTGAGATGAGACAGCTAAGTAATATTTATTGGGTTAACAGTAAGTGAATAAAAGTGAGATGAGACAGCTAAGTAATATTTATTGGGTTAACAGTAAGTGAATAAAAGTGAGATGAGACAGCTAAGTAATATTTATTGGGTTAACATGTAAGTGAATAAAAGTGAGATGAGACAGCTAAGTAATATTTATTGGGTTAACAAGTAAGTAAATAAAAGTGAGATTAGACAGCTAAGTAACATTTATTGGGTTAACAAGTAAGTAAATAAAAGTGAGATTAGACAGCTAAGTAATATTTATTGGGTTAACAAGTAAGTAAATAAAAGTGAGATTAGACAGCTAAGTAACATTTATTGGGTTAACAAGTAAGTAAATAAAAGTGAGATTAGACAGCTAAGTAATATTTATTGGGTTAACAAGTAAGTAAATAAAAGTGAGATTAGACAGCTAAGTAACATTTATTGGGTTTACATGTAAGTGAATAAAAGTGAGATTAGACAGCTAAGTAACATTTATTGTGTTAACATGTAATTAAATAAAAGTGAGATTAGACAGCTAAGTAACATTTATTGTGTTAACAAGTAAGTGAATAAAAGTGAGATGAGACAGCTAAGTAACATTTATTGGGTTAACATGTAAGAATAACACAAATATTGCAAAAAATATATTTTTCCTTCAGTTTTTGATATTTTAGTTAAGTATCAACATCTTGGGTGAATTTTATACGTAACTAAAATATTAATAAAATGTATTAGAGAGGTTAAAAAATTATTTATGATAAAAAAAGTTATAGCAGTTTTACCAGATTCACACTCACTCACCAGCCTCACACTCACTCACCAGCCTCACACTCACTCACTAGCCTCACACTCACTCACTAGCCTCACATTCACTCACCAGCCTCACACTCACTCACCAGCCTCACACTCACTCACTAGCCTCACACTCACTCACCAGCCTCACTCTCACTCACCAGCCTCACATTCACTCACCAGCCTCACACTCACTCACCAGCCTCACACTCACTCACCAGCCTCATACTCACTCACCAGCCTCACACTCACTCACCAGCCTCACACTCACTCACCAGCCTCACACTCACTCATCAGCCTCACACTCACTCACCAGCCTCACACTCACTCACCAGCCTCACACTCACTTACCAGCCTCATAATCACTAACCAGCCTCACACTCACTATCCAGTCTCACACTCACTCACCAGCCTCACACTCACTCACCAGCCTCACACTCACTAACCAGCCTCACACTCACTAACCAGTCTCACACTCACTCACCAGCCTCACACTCACTAACCAGCCTCACACTCACTAACCAGCCTCACACTCACTAACCAGTCTCACACTCACTCACCAGCCTCACACTCACTAACCAGCCTCACACTCACTCACCAGCCTCACACTCACTCATCAGCCTCACACTCACTCACCAGCCTCACACTCACTCACCAGCCTCACACTCACTTACCAGCCTCACACTCACTCACCAGCCTCACACTCACTCATCAGCCTCACACTCACTCACCAGCCTCACACTCACTCACCAGCCTCACACTCACTCACCAGCCTCACACTCACTTACCAGCCTCATACTCACTAACCAGCCTCACACTCACTATCCAGTCTCACACTCACTCACCAGCCTCACACTCACTCACCAGCCTCACACTCACTAACCAGCCTCACACTCACTAACCAGTCTCACACTCACTCACCAGCCTCACACTCACTAACCAGCCTCACACTCACTAACCAGCCTCACACTCACTCACCAGCCTCACACTCAGTCACCGCTTCACTTTTACTCACCAGCCTCACACTCACTAACCAGCCTCACACTCACTCACCGCTTCACTTTTACTCACCAGCCTCACACTCACTAACCAGCCTCACACTCACTCACCGCTTCACTTTTACTCCAGTTCTTCCTCTCCATCTTCTTGTTCTTATTTTCGCTCTCACTAATTGTTTCAGCAGATCTTTGGCGTCTGTGTCTGTCAGATGACAATTAGTTAAATCTATACTCCCAAATCTGAAAAGAATGAAGTAATTAGTGTTAGAGAATAAGAGCGGTCAACTAAACTGCTTTAGCAATGTTCAATTTATAATCTGCATATAATTAATTATTACTTTTCTATTCATTTATTCTCATTAAAGTTTACACAGTGAATTATAGACCTAGAATTTCCTTTGTTCAAATTGCAGATGATTGATAAAATAATATTGTAATAAAAAGAATAATGTAAAAATTTGACTGTTAATTTGAATAAAAATAATTAAAATATTATTGTAGTGGAATGTTCCTTTAAAATATTTTACTATTCATTCATTATACAATACAATTCATTATTTCACCATAAAAATCTCTCTTTAGATTCAATATAATTTGTAAAATTATATTGAATATAGTTTTCAATGGCAGTGTTAAGTGATTACTATAGTACATTTCCGGTACTTTTTACTACTGAATTACTTGATACATTTGAATGATATGTTGCTGTACAGAGCTTGATGTATAAACATTTGTCTTGTGTGTTTTGTCTTCGTTATTCCATACCAGTCTAACACGAAAAATAAAAAATTATTAATAAAATCGAAAAAAAATTGTAAAATAGTAAACAAGTCATTAGTTAATAGTAATTGATGTTTTATATGTCCTTTATACTAATAGTTCCAATATATACTAATAGTTTCAATAAACTAATAGTTCCATTATACTAATAGTTTCTATATGTTAATAGTTCCAATATACAAATAGTTTCAAATTACTATAGTAGTTCCTACATATTAATAGTATCAATATAATAAAAGTTCCAATATAGTAATAGCTTGAATATAGTAATAGTTACAATTACAAATAGTTCCAATATACGAATTGTTACAATATACATACGAACAGTTCCAGTATAATAATACAGGGTTTCTCAGAAAACAGTATACACTCTGTTCTTCTGATAACCTCACAAGTAAGAAATATGGGTTTTCAGGCCAGAGGAATGTGGTGTTCACTCAGGATCTCGGAGACGACTGACATGTCTGTCTGGAAAACGCTCATTTAACCACTTCATAGACATATTGCCTGTGTGAGGAGTAGCCCCATCCTGCTGAAACCACTGACTATTCCTTCTGAACCTGTTGCAACTCTTTGCCACCATTGTGTCCACTCTGAACAACCCAGAATTGGTCCAGGACATCGATGAACCGCTCCTTATTGACAGTATGTGATTCCTCACTCCCGTCATTGAACCAAAATATTTCGATAGTTCCATGTTTGGAGATGGCTATTCATGCTTTACCCTTTTTTTTTAATGGAGAGGTCATTGAAGAACTTTATCAGAAGCAGCTGTGCCTCAGAAAATAATATTTTTTATGTTAGCATGACCTGAAAGCAAGAAATGAGACTCGTCGCTAAACTGTAAGTCACAGTTTTGTATGATTTTGACTTCAAATATAGAGTCACTTTTTTTATCTTCATAGCTGCAGGATATTTTGTTAACTTCTCCTTCGTTCATATTTGCAAAAAAGCATAACAATTGGCAAAGTTATGAGATAAAACAGGGGATCAATGTTTTTTGACACACTCTGTAATTCCATATGCAAAAAGTTCTAATATACTAATAGTTTCCATATACTAATTGTTACCATATACTAATTGTTACCATATACTAATTGTTACCATATACTAATAGTTCCTGCCTACTAATAATCCTAATATACTAACATTTCCAATAAAAAATACCACTCACTGTTTTGATTTAGGACAGAGGTAATTTACAATCATGAAAACATCATTTTTGCCATCAGCAGGTATGTCTGTTATGGTTAGGATGGTGTCCCATGGAACAGGACTTATGCCAGTGCTTGGACAGTCATCGGTGTATTTTATCTTCAGATCTGTAATGTAAAATGAGTTAGTAGCCGCTGGATATTATAAGAATATCACAGTACTCATACAATTATTTACGCTCAAAATGAAATAATTCATATCAAAATAAATCAAATTTTATTTTAAAAAAAGATTCTAATGTTAAACATTGCCTGCCTACTTACCTAAATTTTGTGAGTTAGTTATGTAGTGTAGATACACTTAGCATACATACTTACCTCTACTTTTACTTAGCCAATTTTCTACTGTAAGCACAAATTGCCTACCTACTTTGTTCATGTGTTGTGCGGAAAGTTCACCGTCCTCAATTCTCGCTCGAAAGTTCTCGCACTCAATTCATCGCATGGAAAGTTCACCGCATGAAAAGTTCACCGCATGGAAAGTTCAGCGCATTGAAAGTTCACCGCACAACAGTTTAATTCAAAATATAACATTTATACAGGCTACAGCAAACTTATAATAAAACAAATGTATCTCCAAATGAATAGACATCAATTGCGTGGAAAATACAGTCGTGTTTAAGATGTAGTTACACGTCTCATTGAATATTTATAATACTTTTCTAATAAAAAAAAATATATATAGGGACAGGAATATCGAATAACTATTACTAGATATATGAGATAATATATATTATATAATGATTGTTATCTCGAAATTGATTTCTCTGGGGTAGTATTTGATTACATTTAATCAATCAATACATATAACCTATTACTAGATATATGAGATAATATATATTATATAATGATTGTTATCTCGAAATTGATTTCTCTGGGGTAGTATTTGATTACATTTAATCAATCAATACATATAACCTATTAACACAAAAATTACGAGATGTTATAATTAAATAATTATCTTCCCAGGCATTCAACGTAAATGCAGCTATAAAAAAATTTCGACATAGAAATCGACAGTGTAATGTTACGCAGTTGAGCTGTGAAAACTGAGCCGTTTCCCATATGCACCCCAAATGCTATCGTGCACGAACTGAGGGCGTCAAGGAATGTACTGAGTGCGTCAGGGCGCGAGAAAACCGTTTCCATTTGTATCCCAAATGTCTGGGGTTCAGATGGAAAACGCTTCCGACGTCCGAAATCTCGGATGCCCTGAGATTTCAACGCCCCAAAAAATAGCAGGTACGTGCACTGAAAACTCGGTGCGTGAGGTCACGTGATGTAAACAAACGGCCATATCGAATGAAAACTTGTGATTATTCTATAGTTAGTGCACGTGTACAAACTATTATTTTCTTAATTAGGGTTTATATAATTGTTCATTTGCTACCACTATATACCAAGCAAATGCAAATTAACAAAATTGAACGAATAAAATAGTACAAAGGAAGCCTAACTAGTTACTGGTAAGTGGTAGGTAGTTACCCTCTACCGGGAGCCTTGGAGAGAAACCAAATACTTAACTAGCACCTAACTGTTTAATAATATGTGCTTGAAAGTAGTGGGCACATCTTCATTCCCACTAGCCATATTTTAATTATTTGTTTGTTTACATTAGAGATTGCGATTGGGAGTCACTAGATGGCGCTGCAACGATTTCCATTTGCACCCCAGTTTCTTGGCACGCCAGGGCGCACACTAAATTTCGTGCACGTCCTGAAACTGGGGTACAAATGGAAAATAGCTCTTGATATCTTATAGTAATTAGATATTCATTCTGAAAAGAAGATATGGTAAAAGGAAAGAATTGCGTGAAGTTCTGTTCACTATAATGCTTACATTATAGCACATGTATGAAATCATAAATAGTATTTAGACACGTTAAACATTAGTTGATGGTGGGAACTACCCGTTATACTTAAGAGCTTTAAATAAATATATTTTACAAATTTGGAAGAATTACAAATCTTAATCGTCATTTTATTACCACTTATACTAATAAATTGAATATATGAAATGTTTTAGACGTAACGTACAAAGTATTTGAATACGTTCTTAATCAATTGTAATATATGCATAAAGTGGTCGAACCTTTTCTTAACCTTGATTCGAAGGAATATCATCAACACACATTACTTAAATTGAAATTTACCACGCGATGAATTGAGTTACGGTGAATTGAGTTGAGGTGAACTTTCCATGCGTTAATCCTTTCGACGCGAGTGGGACACATAGATCCCAAAGTAATGACCATACTTCAAAGTTCAGCAGGATGATTTGTATAATTAGTTCCTACAAATGAAACAATGAAACAATGAAATAGTTAAAAAACTGATCATCATGAGCACAAGCAACTATTGCTTGTGCAATAGTTGGGATCAATGTGTCCCACTCGCGTCGAAAGAGTTAAATTGAGTGCGGTGAACTTTCTGGCGGTGAATTGAGGGCAGTAAACTTTCCTGTATTCTGTTCATGTAGGTTAGAGGTGTATTGTTCATATTAATTTTACATTTTAAAATACAACTTTTTTATTTGATAAAAAATAAATATTTTAATTTACAAGATATTATAACCTTTTATTGCGTTACACTAATAGTTAAAAACCCATTATTATTAAATATGCGACCTTAGCTGTGCTACACCTGTCTACCGCATCGTTCATTTCCATTTAAGTCAATGAGGGGTACGTAGTTCAGGTGCAGTGTACTGTATATCTCCTTTTTGAAATTAGTGCATTAGGGTACCGTACCCATATTATCGTTAGTGACTATTTCCTATCATTCTTGTTTATTTCTTTTCAACTAAATTATAATATCCACATTTCTAAACTATAATATCTTCATTTGTTTCACTATTATAAACTACCTAGTTTTAAAGAGTCAAGATACTGATCAGTTTTTAAACTAACATTACCTGTCAGTTAACGTTCTATAATTTTCTTCTATTTTTTGTAAACTATTCTATAATTTGTGACTATAACTTATCAGGTATTCGTAACGACTTGTTGAAAGTTTCACTAATACTTCACTACTTCTTCTAAGTCTTTTGTATTTTATCTCATTTAGTTTTTTTCCATTCTCTATATATGGATTACTAAATGAATTTATTTTTTGTGAACGTTCTGGAACTCAGAACGTTCCATCATGTTTAATATTTTTCTTGTCTATTTATAACAGTTTTTCACTTATACATGTACTTAAAAGATTGTGAATTCCTTTTTACGAGTTGTGTTTAATACACTGAAGAAAATAAGAAGTTTTTAAATCTTCCTCGTAAACCTAGCAAAATGCTACAGCATTGAGAAATAATTAGCTGCTCGCTACAAACCTAAATATTACGTAACTAATTATTACGTAACTAATTATTACGTAACTAATTATTACGTAACTAATTATTACGAAACTAATTATTACGAAACTAATTATTACGTAACTAATTATTACGTAACTAATTATTACGAAACTAATTATTACGAAACTAATTATTACGAAACTAATTATTGCGTAACTAATTATTACGTAACTAATTATTACGTAACTTATTATTGCGTAACTAATTATTACGTAACTAATTATTACGAAACTAATTATTACGTAACTTATTATTGCGTAACTAATTATTACGTGACTAATTATTACGTAACTAATTATTACGTAACTAATTATTACGTAACTAATTATTACGTAGCTAATTATTACGTGACTAATTATTACGTAACTAATTATTACGTAGCTAATTATTACGAAACTAATTATTACGTAACTAATTATTACGTAGCTAATTATTACGAAACTAATTATTACGTAGCTAATTATTACGAAACTAATTATTACGTAACTAGTTATTACGTAACTAATTATTACGTAGCTAATTATTACGTAACTAATTATTACGTAGCTAATTATTACGTAGTTAATTATTACGTGACTAATTATTACGTGACTAATTATTACGTAGCTAATTATTACGTAGCTAATTATTACGTGACTAATTATTACGTGACTAATTAGTACGTAGCTAATTATTACGTGACTAATTATTACGTGACTAATTAGTACGTAGTTAATTATTAAATAACTAATTTAACGTAGCTGATTATTACGTAACTGATTATTACCTAACCTACTCATATCCTACATTCGTTTAAGGCTTTAAGACAATGGGTAAGGGTCTAATTTTCCTTTAAAAATATTTTAACATAGTATCATAGATAAACAATAATTTTTTAATGTTACCTTCATTATGTTTAAAAAGTGTCTGAATATCTCCGTAAACAAAGTATGAATAATCTAGTATATTATATATAAATACACACTACTAACTAATAAACTATTTCTCGAGTTATAATTATGAATATTACCGGATAGATGGATAATTAACTCACATAATGATTCTCTGAGTCCCTCTAAGTTGACAAAGCTGACGTCACAGTCAGACGTAGACTCAGTACTGATGTCCAGATAATCATATCTCCAAACTCTCATCAAACTGGTGAAAGGCTTAATGGACGTCATACAAGCTTTGAATTCAGTTACTTTACACCTGAAATTATAGCCAAAGAAATGAATAAAATAATAGATTAAAAGATCAGTGATTTAATATTGAAAGTCAGTATACACAATGTGTGTATTTAACTTCTAATTCATCAATACCATCTAATTTAATAATGTTTAAATTTATCAAGCATTAATGTTTGTAAAAAATATAATGATAATTGATGCAGTCGTTTGAGTGTAAATAAATAAAAATTAAATGAAACTTTTCAAGAAGGAAAACTGTATCATCATTATTTTTTCCTTGCAGCAGCGGAGACAGGCACTAATGTTGGTACAGCGTTCCTTCTTGAAAAGTTTCATGTACGAGTTATCATCAAAAGAACAGACAGAATCTGGGTTGTCCACAGCCCTGATATCAATCCACTGTACTTTCCCTTCTGTTCTGAAGCTCAACAACAAGTTTATCCACAAATGCCATCAAAAATCGAGAAATTGGTAAAATTCCCCGATATTTTGCAACATCCTGTGATCAAAGAATCATTAAGAAAAGAGAAAATGTTATGTTCCCAATCCAGCGGTAGGCACTTTCAGCACCTTCTGTAAAATGACCTATTGCCATGGAACTTTATTTGCCTGTTTTTTTTAATTTGTTGGGCTTCAGAACAAAAGTTCCACTAACAAACTTTCAACCAATATTTGGTTTTACTCCTTCAGAACCTTGCAAAATAAAATTATGACTATTTCAAAATTAAAAAATAAGTGAAACACACTGTAAGTACAAAGTAAATGAATAAAAGTAAAATGAACTAACTTCCTTTGGTTGAGCAGTCTATAGAATTCTCCATTCAGTGGTTGGTAATTGTCGTAACTGTGGTTGAATTCAAGACTAATTTTATTGTCATCTTTAAGTACTAACACCAACTGGCCAAGATTGACACAGTCGGTGTCTGTTAAAGACTCAGAACAATCAAACTTAATATCAGCACCAGTTCCGCCCTTCATCAGTACTTCAGTCAGGGGTCTGATGTGACGAGTGTAACGTAACTGATATGACCTCTTGTTTCTCAGGACATTAGAGACAATTGAGACGATGGCGGAGTCACAATTTGAAGAGGAAACAAAATCAAGAAGATATACAGGAGAGATATTATAAAAAATATTCTCTGGTACAAAGTATTTCCCGAGCACTGCAGTGAATATTTTGGTGTATTTGTCCAGTTCTTTATTGTCTTCTGTTTCCAACATCAGAAGTTTGATGATATTACCATACCTGTTGAGAATAAAATTAACACATTACTGTAAAGCCAATTATCACATCGACATGCAATTTTCACACTATTGTTAAATATATGTTTAAACACAGAGTGTGTTGGTGTAATTATTCATTTCATGTACTCGACTTTATGGCTTATAAATAAATTAATGTTTATTCATTGAATAAAATTCTTAATTTTAACATCTTGAAAACTTTTGTGCATACAGTTTAAAATAATTCGTATCTGCTAATCGTTATGATGTCACATCTAAAAACTACGGAAATTGACTGCAGAAGACAGTTAAAATAAACAATTTTATTATAATAGGATAAAATGATAATAATTAGATTATTTAGTGTGTAGTTTGTACTAGTGTGTAACTTGTACTAGTGTGTAGTTTGTACTAGTTTGTAATTTGTACTAGTGTATATATTGTGCCAGTGTGTAGATTGTTCTAGTGTGTAGTTTGCGCTGGTATGTACATTGCACTAGTGTGTACTTTGTACTGGTGTGTAGATTGTACTGGTGTTAAGATTGTATTGGTGCAAAGATTGTACTAGTGTATAGACTGTTCTAGTTTGTAGTTTGCACACATTTCTACTAAATTAAGAGAAGCACAATACATAAAATTTTGTGTGCAATTTTTAAAGTTCTGCTTGAAAGTTATTAAATTTGCATATTAACAATTTTGTTCAACAATTGAAATTAAATTCCCTGACGGTTTCAAACTCTTACCGTAATACTTAAAGTTGTATAATTTTTTTGATATGATAGAAATTTTTTTGTTAAAACAAACGATCAATAGTTATTAAAATAATATGAAGTTATTAAATATTAAAATAATATGAAGTTATTAAATTTTAAAATAATATGAAATTATTTTTAATATTTATTCACCATAATGGTGAGAGTGACAGATAATAATTGAAAAAAAATGGCTTACCTCTCAACTTCCTTCGCAACGTCATAGAATGAAGTAGATACACCAAGACAACATAGAAACTGTTTCTGCAGACTATCTTCTGAATGTTCCTCTGAGTTCCAGTCAATGTTACTCTCTCTCAATTTCTTATGTATATGCCCTACTGCCAGATATTCTTGAATAGAGCTGTGCGTGAAGGCGTATGTTAAAGCTTTACCCTGTTTAAAAGAGGTCTCTGGGGTTACAATGCACGAAAATATCCTCCTGATGTCTACATCTAAGTTAGAAATTTTTCGCACACAATCCTCGGTCAAGCTTAGAAGTTCTTTCTCTTCAAATATATATTCCTCTTTGCTGAAAAGTCTGAGACTGTAGTCACTGAACACTTCTAGCAAGTATTTAGCTCTCAATTCAGGATTAGCAACGTTACTCTCCTTCAATTTCTTCACAATATCTATGCAGAAAATTTCTCTTATTGCTTTGTACACACTTTGTTCATTGTGTAATTGGGACAAAGAGTTTCTGTTATTCAAGAACAGAGAAATGAATAATGCCAAAAGTATCGGACAGAAAAAGACTTTCTTTGCAGAGTCATTCAGATTTTCGAAACTCCTCAGCAGTTTGTCAGAATCAACATCATCTATCTTATCACCATACCTTCTCAAGAAGCTCAGTTTGTCGCTCATTTCACTGATAGGTTCGATGAACATTTCATTGTAACTCAAATTTCTCTCTTTCAGATCTTTAATGAAGTTATTCCCTGCATCAACTCTGCCAGAAACAATGCATGTAGCGTTATAATCTTTACAGTAGGATATGATTTCATTAACCAATTTTCTGCTGTCATCATTGACTTCGTCGTAGCCATCAATTAAGAAGACTTGTCCCTTCACTTTTTTGAATGCGTCATGAAGGACCTCTTTAGAGTAATTCCAATTGGGAAAGCTTTGCTTCAAAAAATCACTAAGATTATTCTGTCGCTCAATTCGGCATTCTAGGTAGATAGGTACTCTGAATCTATCTATGCCTTCGTTACTTTTCTCTTTACCATTAACTGAATTTTCCAAAATATTTTGGAGAAGGTGTCTCATCAGTGTGGTTTTACCGGAGCCTGGACCTCCGTTAATTACCACAAATTTATTAGAGACGTGTTTGCATATATCTTTTGATCTGATGACAATTCTGTTTTTCTTCCAATCATCTTTGCCTTCATCTTCAATCATTTCTCTCCCATCTTTGTCTTTACCTGCAGCATCTCCTATCACTTCTTTCTTATATTTGTCTTTAACTGCAGCATCTTGTATTACTTCTTTCTCATCTTTGTCTTTAACTTCAGCAGCATCTCCTATCATTTCTTTCTCATTTTTGCCTTTAACTGTAGCATCTCCTATCACTTCGTTTTCATATTTGCTTTTAACTGTAGCATCTCCTATTTCTTTTTTCTCATCTTTGTCTTCCACTTCAGCATGTCCAATTATTTCTTTCTCATCTTTGTCTTTAACTGCAGCATCTCCTACAACTTCTTTCTTATATTTGTATTTAACTGCAGCATCTCTTATTACTTCTTTCTCATCTTTGTCTTTAACTGTAGCTTCCCCTATCACTTCTTTCTCATCTTTGCCTTTAACTGTAGCATCTCCTATCATTTCTTTCTCACCTTTCCCTTTAACTGTAGCATCCCCTATCACTTCTTTCTCATCTTTGCCTTTAACTGTAGCATCTCCTATCACTTCTTTCTCATCTTTGCCTTTAACTGTAGCATCCCCTATCACTTCTTTCTCATCTTTGTCTTTAACTTCAGCATCTTTGGTGGCAAAACTGAATAGATCCATACCATTTATATCACAAATAGAAATCTCAAATCTATCTCCTATTACTTCTTTCTCACCTTTGTCTTTAACTGCAGCATCCCCTATCACTTCTTTCTCCTCTTTGTCTTTAACTGTAGCATCTCCTATCACTTCGTTTTCATATTTGCTTTCAACTGTAGCATCTGCTATTTCTTCTTTCTCATCTTTGTCTTCAACTTCAGCATGTCCAATTATTTCTTTCTCATCTTTGTCTTTAACTGCAGCATCTCTTACAACTTCTTTCTTATATTTGTATTTAACTGCAGCATCTCTTATTACTTCTTTCTCATCTTTGTCTTTAACTGTAGCTTCCCCTATCACTTCTTTCTCATCTTTGCCTTCAACTGTAGCATCTCCTATTACTTCTTTCTCATATTTGTCTTTAGCTGTAGCTTCCCCTATCACTTCTTTCTCATCTTTGCCTTCAACTGTAGCATCTCCTATTACTTCTTTCTCATATTTGTCTTTAGCTGTAGCATCTCCTATCACTTCTTTCTCATCTTTGTCTTTAACTTCAGCATCTTTGGTGGCAAAACGGAATAGATCCATACCATTTATATCAATTATAGGAATCTCCAACCTATCTCCTATTACTTTTTTCTCACCTTTGTCTTTAACTGCAGCATCTCCTATCACTTCTTTCTCATCTTTGCCTTTAACTGTAGCACCTCCTATCACTTCTTTCTCATCTTTGTCTTTAACTGCAGCATCCCCTATCACTTCTTTCTCATCTTTGTCTTTAACTTCAGCATCTTTGGTGGCAAAACGGAATAGATCCATACCATTTATATCAATTATAGGAATCTCAAACCTATCTCCTATTACTTTTTTCTCACCTTTGTCTTTAACTGCAGTATCTCCTATCACTTCTTTCTCATCTTTGCCTTTAACTATAGCATCTCCTATCACTTCTTTCTCATCTTTGTCTTTAACTGTAGCATCTCCTATTACTTCTTTCTCATCTTTGCCTTTAACTGTAGCATCTCCTATCACTTCTTTCTCATCTTTGTCTTTAACTGTAGCATCTCCTATTACTTCTTTCTCATATTTGTCTTTAAATGTAGCATCTCCTATCACTTCTTTCTCATCTTTGTCTTTAACTGTAGCATCTCCTATTACTTCTTTCTCATCTTTGCCTTTAACTGTAGCATCTCCTATCACTTCTTTCTCATCTTTGTCTTTAACTGTAGCATCTCCTATTACTTCTTTCTCATATTTGTCTTTAAATGTAGCATCTCCTATCACTTCTTTCTTATCATTGCCTTTAACTGTAGCATCCCCTATCACTTCTTTCTCATCTTTGCCTTCAACTGTAACATCTCCTTTCACTTCTTTCTTATCTTTGCCTTTAACTATAGCATCTACTTTCACTTCTTTCTCATCTTTGCCTTTGATTGTAGCATCTCCTTTCACTTCTTTCTCATCTTTGCCTTTGACTGTAGCATCTCCTATGATTTCTTTCTTATCTTTGCCTTTAACTGTAGCATCTCTTTTCACTTCTTTCTTATCTTTGCCTTTAACTGTAGCATCTCCTTTCACTTCTTTCTCATCTTTGCCTTTAACTGTAACATCTCCTATCACTTCTTTCTTATCCTTGCCTTTAACTGTAGCATCTCCTTTCACTTCTTCCTGGTCTTTGCCTTCATCAGTAGCCTCTTTTATCATTTTTTTCTTATCTTTGTCTTCAACAGCTACTGATATATTTACGGACTCAAAGATTTTTGAAGAATGTATCTTACCGAGACCTCCAGGTAAAGGGATCTTAAATAATTGAGAATACTTCTCTAACATAAAGGTTGGACATTCACTTTCTATTTTGTTTGCGACTTGCTGAACTGCGTTCTCATATGAGCTGCTTGTGTTCTGCATTAACTCCTTAAATTTATCATCCAAATCTGCAACTTTTGCATCGATTTCACTCTGCTTCTTGCTGTAGAGAGCACCAGCAGTTCTGATACATTTTCTTAGCAAGTTTTACTTTGTTTCAATCTTGGGGTCTGCTTTAGCTGTAGAGTACTCGTGACTCACATCATTCCTAAAGTTTTTGATTTTTTTTAGGAGATACTCAATACTATTTTCATCTTCAACCTTCTTTTCATATTCTTTTGTGCCAGTTTGAGTGAACTTTTGGTAGCAGAGAACTGGAAGAATATCGTGCAAAGTGGTTATATCAAACTTGGAAAAGTTATCCTTCTCTAGTTTATCTCTATATTTCAGAAACCACTTCTTTAGATTTTTGTCCAATTTTTTTCAATATTTAGGTCTTTGAAATGGTCAATTATCTTCACTCCTGTGGGTTTTTTAAAGCCCCACTCTAATATGGTCTGATAGACTATGGGACTGCAATCAAAATTGATAATGGAATTCCTCAGTAAATTAAGATCACCTTCAGAAAGAGTCTGAAGAGATGAAGTCATTGTGCTCAGGAGTACAACCTGCAGGAGAGAGAAAGGAATGAAATGGTGCAGCAAATCACGAATTTACCTAGGAGGACTGTGTGAAATAAATAAACAATTGTACATAGAAAGAAAACAGAAGTTCTTTCATAACATTGAATTCTACTTCTGAACAATATCATCACAAAAACCTATTACAGTAACCAGTCGTCCATACATTTAACTAAGTTAACATGCATTTCTTCAACTGCATTCCTGTGCCGCAGCTTATAAATGACCTTGACCATCCAATAATACTTGAGTTATAAATGACTTTGCCATCAACCTTTGACCCGTTCTCTCTCAAAATCTAATAAACTGGTAAATATGGTCATTTACTTTTTGAGTTACTGAGTAATATATGACCTTGACTTTGACCTTTGACAGGATCACTTCCAAAATTCTACCAAAAGGTCCCTGGACATCGACCAATCGTTCCGTCAAATTTCAGGCAATTTGGTTGAATAATTTTAAGTTATTAAGTAATAAATGGACTTGATATTTGACCTTTGACCGGATTACAGTCAAAATATAACCAATTGGTTCCTGGATATTGAATAAAAAAAAGGTTTGTGAATAAGACACTAAAGTGAAAACACGTAGAACGAAACTTACTAGTTAAAATCAATTTAAGTGATTTTCGAATCAGTGGAGAAGCATATTTTCGTTACATAGTTTGGTCCAACTATGTGAACGACAAGCCTTCTTAGAGTGATCAAAGTGAACTTTCCGAAATATTAAGATTTTCTAGAGGTTAAATCGAGAAAATAATCACTAAATAACCAGCCGCAGCTAACGTTTCTGGCGAGAAAGACATTACGTACATAAAAAAATGTTCAACCAAATTTAGAACTTCAGACGCAGAGAAAACGTCTTCCTAAAGAACTTATCTATTTAGAGAAAATGTGTAGGAAAAGAATAACGAAAGTAAATTACTGAAAATGTGAAAAATGATAAATTAAGAGTTGATTGTAAATTGAAATACCTCTCAATATAATCAATGATTGACTAAACACTTGGTAGACAGATCTTACAACGGTTCATTTTTGTCGTCTCTTATATGAGTTTTGCCTGTAGTAAAGCAGTTAGTTAGGTAAAGTTAGTTAGGTAAGCATTTAGTTAGGTAAGTAGTTAGTTATTAGATAGCAATTCGTTATAATTTGGTACTGATTAGTTATAATTCAGTAGTGATTAGTTATAATTTGGTACTAATTACTTATATTTTGGGGTGACCGGTATATTCCACCCCGGTAAATTCCACCCCGGTATATTCCTCCCTAGGTATATTCCACCCCGGTAAATTCCACCCCATTTTACGGGTTAGGTTTCTTTAGTTATTAATAGAGCCCGGACAAATGTCATAAAGTCCTAAAATGCCATAGAAGCCATAAAATGCCATAAAGTCAATATATGCCATTAAGTCCTTAAATTGCCATAAAGTCCTAGAATATCGTAAATTCCTAAAATGATGAAAATGTCTTATTTTGGGCTTTTTATATTATCTAACAATTTGGTAAGTCGGTAAAATTGATGGGATATATTGGCAAATTTATAGAAAGTTATAATTCAATCAAAATCTGTCTTGAATTATTATATAAATAAAATAATTCTATCACTTCAAGAATTAGCATAGTCACCACTGTATCTAGTTTTCTGTAACTCTTCACATCAATTTTTTAGCATAGATTCAGCCATTAATAAAAAAAATAGCGAATTATCAATATAATAAACTATATTCAAAGAGAGATATATGTAGAACCTAGTAATATTTGTAATATTTACAATAGAGAAACTGTCATGTGACAAAAATTGTGTTTTGTCTTGTAAGTAGTTTTTCCTGTACAACAGTTTCAGAATATTTTAATTGGTCTAATTATCTAATATATGGTTTGTTTAGTCTTGAGGTTGTTTACTACGAGGGTTTGCTATGAATACAAATTTCGAATTTGGTATTGGAATTAGTTTCATTTCATGAATTTCAATCTACCTAACCTTTTTTTATAATGCTTTTAAATTGAATTTGAAAAAATTTACTATAAAATTGATTCATTAAATTTTGAAGAAATGAATTATTTATTTGTTTTCACCATTTTTTTCTATTTAAACGGACTGAAAACTGTTGATTTTATATTCCAAAATGCTAATTTATTCGTTGTAAATACCTATTTATTAATCCTAAAAGTGTATGTATAAGTCCTAAAATACATTTTTAGGTCCTAAAATGCCTTTATAGGTCCTAAAATGCCTTTTTTAAGGTCCTTTAATTTCTTTTATATAGGTCCTAAAAGTCCGGGCTCTAGTTATTAATATTAGTCATTTATTAATATTATATGTAATACTAGGTAACTTGCATTTTCACTGTATCAAATTAAACCTTTTGCTGGCTAATCACAAGCTTTAAATTTTTCACTACACATGTGATAGAACAGCAGAAAAAAAGGTTGAGGTATTTATTTTTCAATCTAAAGCTGATTTTCTTCCCTATCGCCAACACAACAGCGATATTAATTGTAAGATGATGTCATTTAGTACTTTTTTTTTTCTTTTTGAATTTGGTATTTTAACTTTTTGTAAAAGTGGTGGTTTTTGACCGAATGCTTTTTTATTTCACATGTTTTTTTTAAACCAGGAAGTTTTTAATGGAGAGGGGGAATTATTGCACAGGGTTTTAAGAATGGGAGATAATTGCCTTTTTTACATTGAGAGATTTAATCACGGGAAATTTGGTCCTAGAATCCAAAACAGCAAAGAGCGAAAACATTGAATGGGTTGTTTCTGCCAGGTGACCCTTTCCATACCTCATCCATCCATTGTTGTAGGATCACATGTGTTCATGTTAAAAAGGAATTAATATTAACTTTTTCAACACGTAAACTTTGAAATAAACTACCATATTATAAGAATATTTGTAATTTTATTAGGATAAAATTTCAATTGACTTCAGCTACCTCTAAATATTGTCCAAATGTCTCAGGATATTGTCTGAGTTATTTTTCATCTTTACGAATTATTTAACAAATGGCAATCTAAAACTTAAATATTTGAATTTTTATTATCACCCAAATGAGCATTGTCACAGGGGTGGAATTTACCTGGGGTGGAATATACCGGGGTGGAATATACCGGGGTGAAATATACCGGGGTGGAATATACCAGGGTGGATTATACCTAGAACCATATTTTGGTACTGATTAGTAATAATTCAGTAGTGATTCGTTATAATTCAGTAGTGATTCGTTATAATTCGGTAGTGATTCGCTGTAATTTGGTAGTGATTCAATATAATTCGGTAGTGATTAGTTACAATTCGGTAGTGATTCGTTATAATTCAGTAGTGATTCGTTATAATTCGGTAGTGATTCGCTGTAATTTGGTAGTGATTCAATATAATTCGGTAGTGATTCGTTATAATTCGGTAGTGATTAGTTATAATTCGGTAGTGATTCGTTATAATTCAGTAGTGATTCGTTATAATTCGGTAGTGATTCGCTGTAATTTGGTAGTGATTCAATATAATTCGGTAGTGATTAGTTATAATTCGGTAGTGATTCTCTTCAATTTAGTACAATTTTCTAATATTTAGTACAATTTGCTAAAATTTTGGTACAATTTGCTATAATTTTGGTACAATTTGCAATAACCTTGGTACAATTTGCTATAATTTTGGTACAATTTGCTATAATTTGGTACAATTTGCCATAATTTTGGTACAATTTGCTATAATTTTGGTACAATTTGCAATAACCTTGGTACAATTTGCTATAATTTTGGTACAATTTGCTATAATTTGGTACAATTTGCTATAATTTTGGTACAATTTGCTATAATTTTGAATTTGCTATAATTTTGGTACAATTTGCTGTAATTTAGTACAATTTGCTATAATTTTGGTACAATTTGCTATAATTTTGGTACAATTTGCTGTAATTTAGTACAATTTGCTATAATTTTGGTACAATTTGCTATAATTTTGGTACAATTTGCTATAATTTTGGTACAATTTGCTGTAATTTAGTACAATTTGCTATAATTTTGGTACAATTTGCTACAATTTTGGTACAATTTGCTGTAATTTAATACAATTTGCTATAATTTTGGTACAATTTGCTATAATTTTGGTACAATTTGCTGTAAATTAGTACAATTTGCTATAATTTTGGTACAATTTGCTATAGTTTGGTTCAACTTGCCACAATTTGGTAGCCAATCACTACAATTTAGCTAGTTACATCCCAGCAGTGATTATCTTTACTATCAGTGAGAGTTAACAAGCTCTACTAATGTGTAACAGACAGTCACAGTGTTTAAACATTTATGTTATTATTCAGACTAACACAAAATTTGAAGTAATGTTTATGTTTATAGGTACTTACGTGCAATTATTTCTTCTGTATTCATTACACACATCACTCTCTTGAACACTGCACTATACTGCGACTTTTATATATACAATCGGATGTTAAAAAAGAGATAAAAATTCCTAAAATTGATAAGACTTGTCTATACCTCAAAGTAAAATTGGTCAACTTCTTATTACAATTAGTCTACTTCTAATTATAATTAGTCAACTTCTGATTACAATTAGTCTACTTCTAATTATAATTAGTCAACTTCTGATTACAATTAGTCTACTTCTAATTATAATTAGTCAACTTCTAATTAAAATGAATCAACTTTTAATTAAAATTAATCAACTTATAATTTTAAAATGAATCAACTTCTAATTAAAATGAATCAACTTATAATTTTAAAATGAATCAACTTCTAATTAAAATGAATCAACTTCTAATTAAAATTAGTCAACTTTTAATTAAAATTAGTCAACTTCTAATTTTAAAATGAATCAACTTCTAATTAAAATGAATCAACTTCTAATTAAAATGAATCAACTTCTAATTAAAATTAGTCAACTTTTAATTAAAATTAGTCAACTTCTAATTTAAATTAGTGAGCTTCTAATTAAAATTAGTCAACTTCTAATTTAAATAAGTCTGAAGTGAATTTTAACCTTTAGCTATAAAAGAGAATTAATTTAAAGACAGAACTAATATTTAGATTGTATTATTAGATCGGATTAGTGAATACTCCCGTAAATGGCAACAGGTAGGAAGGTGAACTGGCAAACAGGTGCCTAGCACTAGATCCACGCTTATCGGTAGCCGGTAAATTGCTCGAAAACAATTGCTCGAAAACAATTGCTCGAAAGACAATTGCTCGAAAAACGATTGCTCGAACGAACAATTGCTCGAGTGAACAATTGCTCGAATTATCAAATTGCTCGAATGAACAAAATTGCTCGAATTATAAAATTGCACAGTTTTAGATTTTATAAAAGTCAGTTATTCATGAAGTGGAGCTGTACCTAACAGTCCTGGTTTCTTTTTAGTAAGTGATCACACACAGAAATAGGATTAGTTGAATCAAATCAAATTTGATTTGTTTTGACTCATATGAATGGGTTATTTTTGCGCCTACCTACGTGGTGAGTTGCAGGTACAACTTAAAAGTAGTTAAATTGACGTGGGTTAAAACAAAACAGTCGTTTGACTCACTCCTAAACTTAAAAAAAGATGCGCCAACTCTCATAGTAAGTTAATTTATACACCAAATACATTGTATTAACAGTCGTTGTGAGTTACTACAATACACTCTGTCATAGTAAAATTTTCAAAAAAGTAACTTTTAACTCTCATAGTAAGTTGATTCAATCTATAAAATGAATTGAATTAACTAATGTTTGATGACACACCACATCGTAGTTGTTTCAACACGCGTAAAAGTCAAACCAAATCACGTAATAAATTGATTCAAAGCATAAATTGATGACCCATTAGATATGAGTAAACTTTTTAATCTGTGAAGTAATTATTCTATAAATGATTTTAATTATTACTAATTCTGCATAATCTATTTTTTTTAGACCGTTTGTGTCATCTCGTATGTAACATGTGAATTGGAATCATGTGGTGATTCACTACTATTCATTTTTTTTTATTGTAAAACCCGAAAAAAATTGTAGATTTATTAAAACTCTGCCATAACTTTGAGTTATTTCACCGATTGAGGTGCCACATACAAATAGGCTAGTAATAAATAAATTTTCAGGTTTTATGATAAAAAAGACATGAAAAGTACTGATTCACCACATGATTCCAATTCACATGAAACATATGAGATGACACAAACGGTTTAAAAATAGATTATATGCAGAATGAGTTATAATTAAAATCATTTATAGAATGATTACTGATCAATTACTAAAAAGAAACAAACATTGTTAGGTAGAGGCTCCACTTTTATAAAATCGAAAACTGGGCAATTTTATAATTCGAGCAATTGTTCGTTCGAGCAATTGTTTTTCGAGCAATTGTCTTTCGAGCAATTGTTCTTTCGAGCAATTGTTCATTCGAGCAATTGTTTTTCGAGCAATTGTTTTCGAGCAATTGTCTTTCGAGCAATTGTTTTCGAGCAATTTACCTAGAACCACGCTTATCACCCCAAGCAGCTGTAACAGATAGCTTGAATGAATAAGGGAATATAATAAGGTAATTTAGTAATAAGATAATATAGTAATAAGGTATTTTAGTAATAAGGTAATATAGTAATAAGGTAATATAGTAATAAGATAATATAGTAATAAGGTATTTTAGTAATAAGGTAATATAGTAATAAGGTAATATAGTAATAAGGTAATATAGTAATAAGGTAATATAGTAATAAGGTAATATAGTAATAAGGTAATATAGTAATAAGGTAATATAGTAATAAGGTAATATAGTAATAAGGTAATTTAGTAATAAGGTAATTTAGTAATAAGGTAATTTAGTAATAAGGTAATTTAGTTGTTAAATATGATTTAGGTCATGCGGCTCCTCTTAATTTGCATTATGATTGGTTGATTCCCTGTCCACCAGATGGCGTTACAATCAATGATTCAGTCATTTTTCATGTACATGGCTCCGGCCAGTTTTGTCATAATTTTTAGGCCTTGTGCTGATAGGTCGTTAAGTGTAGGGCTGAGTTAGAGTTACGTTTTGGGGCGTATGCACAAGTTTGGAAGGCTGGGAGAAGAGGTGTGATGTGCCTATCTTTGGCTTGAAATTATGTGAACTTTATTATTGGCTTGCCTTCTGTTTATCATACCTTCTATTAATTATACTTTCAATTAATTCCACCTTCTATTTGTTCCTACCTTTTGTTTCCTCTTACCTTCTATTTATTTTGTGTGGGTTGTAACTGTTATAAATTTGGAGTTACTTGCTGGGATAACTTTGTCCATTGATTTCATTCTTATGCTGGTCTTCTTCGGAGTCCCTTGTATCTGGATCCGTAATTGCTTTGTTACCTAGGCTTAAATATTAAATGTCTTGTTTGCAGCAGTGTCAGTTTTAATTAGGGTCATTACCAGGTCTGGGACAATATGCTCTAAAAACTATAGATCCTGGGAATATTATAGACGGAGAGAATTAAAGAGTATTGAATGGTTCTACACCAGCGGTATATAGTATTCGATACCATTTCTTTTAGTTTAGTCTATGATATTTTCGGTATCTATAGTTTTTAGAGCATATTGTCCCAGCCCTGGTCATTACATTACTATCGCGAACATTCCTTTTTTATGTGTTTCATGATAAACTTATTGTACTAAGATTTTGTTCCTTGGTAAATTGAAATTTTTGTCTGTATGTGCGGCGATTGAGGATTATACCCATAACTAGAGAAACTGCGTCCAGTGATCGTGAAATCTGTCTTGTTTTGTTGCCGGCGCCATATACCGCTCAGGTGATTGATTATGTTTAGGGTGTGTGGTAAATGAAGATATATTAGTAGGTCTTTTTGTGCTTATAATAAATAATTGTTTGTAGTGTATTTATTCAATTTTATCAGATATGTTTGCTATAGTAGGGTTTGTCTAACTATTTTATTTCAGTAAAGAATATTGTAATATATGTTTGTTTTCATCTTTTCTTTGTAGTACGAGATCTCCAAATACAATAGCTCCGTAACTGACGTGTTTTGCTGCCCTCAACCTACAATAGTAATAAGGTAATTTAGTAATAAGGTAATTTAGTAATAAGGTAATTTAGTAATAAGGTAATTTAGTAATAAGGTAATTTAGTAATAAGGAAATTTAAGAATGACAATTTAGCAAGTCAATTCTTTATAATATAATGTAAATTTGATTAATCTTTAATTCTACTAAGTAGTAGAATTGAAGATAGAAAGAAATTAAATATTAGAGTTAATTTAGACCGAAGTCACTTTTATGATAATATAAATTAGGGCTATTGTTTAAAGTTGCTTTATTATGAAAAAAAAATTAAGATCTTAAGGATATTTGAAATGTTCCAAATTATTTTTAACAAACTAAGACCAATAAGTAAAGCTAGAAAAAAACGAGCTTTATCGGTTTTGTCAAAATTAATCCTTTGTGGTTGGTTGGAATCCTCTCGTGAGTCGAGTGCAGGTCCTAGTGACGACGGCTAACGGTTAACTCCTCCCCTCTCCCCTTCATCTTCTTCTTTCATGTTTAGAGTCAGAGACGTAAAGTAAAGAGCTGTTCACACTGTGGAAGTTGGGTGTGAAGTCCGCCTGCCCTGTGCACATTTTCGACTGACTTCTCCTTTGGTAATAAAATAAGAAGCCAGAATAACGGATTCGAACACATGGCTTAGGATAGTCATCTCAAGCTGCATACTTACTGGTCGAACAATTAATGAATACCAATCCCATATATACAACTTGAAACAACCAGCCCAATATATTGAACAACAGCCCGTGTACGAGCTTTACCTTCACTAGTTTCGTTGTAAGATGGTCATACTTACACTAAAACAAAGTTTTCCCCTATAGCCGTCCTATTAACACACGCCTCTGGTTTTACAGTTCCAAACGATTTCGACATTGAATTCACACGAAGATTTATTTTATCGATGATAAAAGTGAAAAAAAAACTATGATTATTTTTAGTTAAGGATTAAGAACTCAAATAGTCTAACGTTTTCTCTCTTTTTCAGAACTTAATGGATGCACTTCAAGATGAAGTTATTTTGAAGATTCTTGGCAATCTGGAAGGACTGACCGATAGATCCAATGTGGCGCAAGTATCTCATAGGTTCAACAGGCTGGCTAACGATGAATACTGGAGAAGAAGCATCTTCGTACCGGTGCGATAATTTGTAAATTATTATCATCTTTAAAAGTATTGAGCAGTTTTAATTTTTGGTATGAAGTTGTTATCAGCACCACATAACGAAGGGGTGGTGACTTTATGGATTGTCTTAGGGAATATCACATTGAAATGGGTATTGGTGATGGTAATACCACAATGAAATGGTTAATGGCAATGGTAATGGGGTCAGGTGTTCGATATTTGTAAGGGGTTATTCCTGGGATATTAAGGTAATATCCAGGAATAAATCCTTCTTGCCTGGGTATATTTCATAGATATTCGACATGATTTATCTAGTGTAAGACAGCTATACAGCAAAACCTCCTAGTAGACAAACCTCCTATTAGAGTAACCAAGAAAATTTTGAAAGTGCACTGGGAAGAAACCTCGTACTAGACAAAACACTTTTTTTGGTACCTGACAGTTATTCTAGTGTAAATATTACAAGGAGTAATGATTACAATACTGTTTTAAAGATAAATCTCTAATTTGAATGAAGTATTACATTATATATGCTGATTTTAGACTGAAACATAAGGCAGAATCGGTTTCAGATTTAATGGTAGAGTCTGTGCTGAAAAAATTGATGTGAAAAGTTACAGAAAACTAAATACAGTGAAGACTGTTGTAATTTCAAAAAATGTTAATTTAATTGAAAAAAATATTATATTCATTGTGTGTTTCCCTTCAAAATTGGTATGTTACTCACCATTAAATGGCATTAAAGTTATCATAAACAAATGCAGCTATCGAAATGTTAAAGTCACCGCTTCACTTTTACAGAAAACGATGTTGGTTAGTAGTGAACTACTGAAGTGAGAAGGATGTGTTGGCCCGAGGGGGGGGGGGGGGTGAGGGTTGCAGTGACTCGTGCACCGACAATTAGGCCCAGTTCAATTATGTCAAAGGTAATTGGACCACAAGACAATTGAATCCATAAAATATATGATATCAGACAAAATAAACAAAAGTTAGTTCGTTATTACATCAACAACCCGCGCAAAAAATGGATATTCCCAAAACCTTCTCGGAATATTCCCAAGGAATATTCCATGATGATCATTTTTTGATATTCAGGGAATACAGTTTTTTGACACTTTTATGGAATAGTCCCATAAATCACAAGGGAAAATCTAGGGAATCAAGGAAACGAAGTTCAATGGAATAATGAAGGAATGCCAATGGAATAAGACATCCAAAGTAAGAGGGAATATTGAAGGAATACCTGTGGAATAAGACAACTAAAGGAAGAGGGAATATTGAAGGAATACCTATAGAATGAGACATCCAAAGTAAGAGGGAATATTGAAGGAATACCTATGGAATAAGACAACTAAAGGAAGAGGGAATATTGAAGGAATACCTATAGAATGAGACATCCAAAGTAAGAGGGAATATTGAAGGACAACCTATGGAATAAGACAACTAAAGGAAGAGGGAATATTGAAGGAATACCTATGGAATGAGGCATCCAAAGTAAGAGGGAATATTGAAGGAATACCTATGGAATAAGACAACTAAAGGAAGAGGGAATATTGAAGGAATACCTATGGAATAAGAAAACTAAAGGAAGAGGGAATATTTAGGGATTACCCATGGAATAAGTCATCCAAAGGAAGAGGGAATATTGGAGGAATACCTATGGAATAAAACATCCAAAAGAAGAGGCCACGATGAAGGAATATCAATGGAATAAGTAATTCAAAAGGAGGGAATAAATGAAACTAAAAAACTTAGACTACGAGTGGCCGTGTAACACTAATTACTTGAGTGCATAGCTCAATTGTCACATAGCTACACACCAAGAAGTGTACCGTGAACTTTGTTTTAAAAATCTACGAATATTAAAACTTAAATTTCAGGACACATTATTTAAATCTAGGTATTTTCACAATTGCCTCTTTGTACTGGTATGGAATGAAAGAAGCTAAACATACGTCAATCATTTTATTAAAATATCAAATCGCACATGATTTAGAAAGGGCTTAAATTAATTAAACATAAATTAATTCCTGTGTAACTTTTTTACATGTTATAAAGGCTCAATCTATTAGCTGTCAGTAATTTTCACTCGGTATTTCTCACTTATTCTATGCGCCATGGTTGTACTTTTCACTTGCAAAGTTTTCAATTTTTAGTTAAGAAAGTCTCACAGGTTTCATTCACCATCACCTTCTCATTTTCCTCTTCCATCTGTTAATGCAGTCAACACTCAACAGTGCTATCGTCTCTTTTTGCAAAATTATTGACCACTACAATCGATTTGTGGTAGCGTAGCTTACATGTGCCACTTTCCTGTGTGACAACTATATAGTACAAAGTCTTTTGTATTTGGTTCTTTACTTGAGGAGGAGCAAATTTATTCAATCGAACAATTAATTTTGTCATTAATCTCAAATTCCTTCATATTGAATATAGTGGTGTCAGTGCAGCTATAGTTTTAGAGCAAGCGCTTCATACTATATAGTACACACAATGAAATGAATAGGACATGTCTCTAGATTTGTAACTTCTTAGCCAACCATATTGCCCGAAACTGTGATAGTAGTACCTACGGAGAAATAAATTAATTAGTCATCATTTATCAATAACCTGTATTCAATTAGTTAATCCATAAATTAAATAAAAACCTAAGTGAAATTATTCTTTCAAATTTTAAAAGAGGAAAAAGTAGATCTTAAAGGGAATACAGATTTAGATAAGAAAAAAGTTTTGAGAAACAATATGGGTAAAAAAATTCAAATATAAGTAAAACAAGAATGAACGAATAAAAGCTACTATGAATATTTTTAACACTGAAAACCATTATTGGCACTTTTAAAATTTTACTATTAAACTCTAATCAGTTAAAGAACAGGTCACTGAAGAAATCATTTTATGAAATTTTATATTTCACTTACAGAGGCTAGAGAATGTGTATTGTTTAACCTAGGTTATAGCTAAATATCAATAAACGTATCATAATATAAATTAACATAGTGAATCCATTTACAATCAAAGTATAAACTAAGTATACATATGAATAGTTATAGGCCTACAAACTGAAATAGTACGGTAAAGATAGCTAGGGTAAGTAGGGTCACGCAGGTATATTACGGCACTTTTAATTTTTAATTGCGTTCTTCTCAAGAGAGTCTAAAAACATTCTGAACCGAAATAACTTTAAAATGTTGCATAGCTATCAAAAGAAGCTTAGTGCATGCTGTAATTTGTTAATCTAAGTTTTTAACGTGTGTTTTGAAGCTATGATGTGTATGTTGTTAGAGGCCGCAGTTAGTTAGTGTACCGCAATTTAACTACTTGACCCTACTCTTATTCCGTTATCACCAAATATAAATATTCAACTTTAAACAAAAATTTAAAATAGTTGAGTGATAACTGATGTTGATAAAATATAGACAATGGTGTACATTCATTAAACATTTGCAATCACAATACTAACCTCTTTTTTTCTTGAATTGACACTAACTTAACTACTGTCTCTTATAGCCCGTCTATAACGTCTGAACTGCACTGCTGCAAGGCGAAAACTAAATTGGATAAAAATTATTCTGGGTACCTGATTCGCAACTTTTACTAGTTTCGGATTTCATAAAAACGAAATAATTAATTTTTGTAGGTACTACTAATTTCTAATAGGGAGCCAGCATTTAATTTGCTCATCTGAAACTCTATTCATTTAGATCGAAATTTGTAATTCACTTGGTGGTTTAGTATCTGCTTAAGAACAAAATGCCATATCGATGACGTTTCGAAATACAAGAGACTGGAAGAAGCAACCAGAAAGGAAAGTGAATTTTAGAAGAAGTCTCATTAGAAGTCAGTGACAATGCTCATGGATGCAGAAAAGCTCTGTGAAAGAGTTTTGTATGAATGGAAGATGAAAATGGAAGGACATACCAAACACGGAAATCTAACACCTCATAGACATAGTTGAAGAGCTCAACTCTTGCGCTATCTTTTAAATTTACAAGTAGCGTTAAAAATTATATATATGATAAAAATTAGAAGAGAACATTTGAAATCTAAATTACAACAGTTCATCTTACAAACCCACGTTTCTTTGTTTTCAAATTAGACAACCAAATTCTAAGGAAATAGAAAAAATCATCGTTCGATTCAATTGACATTCCTTTGTTGTTTGAAATACATATTTTAAATTTCCCATCTTCCAGAAACATTCCTTCATATTACCCAATGGGATATATTCCTTATCAAAAATATTGAAATAGTTCCAGGGATATTCAAAAGTATTTCAGGAAGTAAAATTTTTCATTCGATTCCTGTTACATTCCGTCATTGTTTCACCAAGAATACTGTAGATCCCAAATGTTCCAGGGATATTCCTTCGTTTTATTTTTGGGAATACTATTATACGTAACTAGCTTGATAATTCTTGGAATATTTATGGGATATTCAGAATGGAATACTATCAAAAATATATATTCCAAGAATATTCCAATTTGTTTCGCATGGAATACTATAAAAATAGGATATTCTCTGAATATCCTAGGATGATATCTGACCGAATACTGTAACTCTCCAATATTCCTGGAACATTCCCTCGTATAAGAATTTGAATACTATCCAATATAATTGTTACAGGAATATCCCTTCTTCATCAAACTGTGAGTGCAGATTAGGAGGGAATATTGTAGATATTAAGGGAATATCCCAGGCATAAAACCTTCTTGCCCGGGAATGGTTTTCATTTTCAATAAAGTATTACAGCAGTGGGTGTAATTTCTATGCAGTTAGGCCTAAAAACTAGGCCTATTTGCAACTATTGTTCGCGAAAACAAATTCGTCCGTTTGTCGAAACCTCTCCCAATCATTTTTCTCCATTGTTTGCCGCGGTAGGTCCTAACTAGTTCTTCTCCGACCTGAAGAAAGACAAGAGTCTAAACCACGTGTGTTCAAAATAAAATTACAAATAGTGTAAACGAGACAAAATTACAATGGCTGAAAGTAACCAGGTAAGTTAATTAGCTTCACTATTAGATATATAATTATTTTAATACGTTAATGATAATAATATAAATCACTCATTTAAGTGTTAGTAAATGTTATTATTGGTTTGATATTAAATTAAACTACAGGGTTTAGAATGAAAGAGAAAGACGAGTGATTAATAGTAAGAGTCGATGCTCCCTGTCAACCAGTCTGAGGAATTTTGACCATTTCTAAATGTTCCTAAATATTACAGGTATTTGTTAGAGAACAAAATCCAAAATAGAGGATTTCTTGGAGAACACTCTAACAGTTTCTAAAAACTGGTCACCCGGTGGTGTACTTCCACAGGTCAATTCCTGAAAGTGAAAATGTGTATATCTACTTATTCTGTTTCATTATTAGAGATCTGTTTTGTCATTTGCTTCAAATTCAGTTGTTATTTTTCATTATTGAACCTAATCTATTCGTACCTATAGATGGAGAATAATATGAACACCAATAATTGGCTATAGATCGGTGATTATGTATAATCTGTGATTAGAAGATATAGAGCGAGTTTTTATGTATTATCATCCAGACAATTACTATTTAAATAGCCTAAGAAACTGTTTCTGTATTAAGGAAAGGAACAAACTATTTGCATTGAACATGCACTGGCTCACGTTCTATCAAACAACCAGTATCTATATTCATATTATTACTAACAAATGCACGCACGAATTTGAATAAATTATTGTACCAAAATCTATATACATATTGCAGAAAATAATTTATCATATATTAAAATCTTAAAGTCTACCTCCATTCGTCTACTATTTTTTCTTGGCGATATTGGCCGAAATTAGAATATTTAACGATGACTGATTGTCGTTATCCACTATATAATATATACAGATGATTTTCCGATTGTAAATACCAACTGGGTAGATTTACCTGTCCCATTTCTGAAACTCTCTCCAAATTTCTACCTTCACTATCTAACACCACACTATTTTCTCTGGTACAGTCGGTAACATTATGGTCAGTACCCAGGGAGAAAAGTATGGTGGTACTTGCCAAGATAAGTAGAGACCTACAATATATACCTCTGTTGTCCCACCATAATCTTAGAACTGGGTATACTTTTTCTTCTTCACTTTCATCTCTGAATGAACAAAGTTATTATGAAAAACATTGTATTTATTTCAAAATATTTTGTTAATCATGATAATAATATCCAATGTCACGAATATAAGATATAATTGTATACTGGTAGTTATAAAATCTTCAGACCGGTTTGTTATTTGAAGTTAATTATTTTGTGAATTTGAAATAAAACAGTGTCATTGGATATTTCCCTTCAGCTCAAATGTTTGTGGTTTTAGAATGGTTGTTTGACAATAATATTTATTGCTTTAAGAGAGTTAATCACGGTACAGGAAAATAATCGGGTATAGTACCTAGCAGACGACACAAAAATATGACGTCACCACAACAACACATTCCTTGTTTGTGACCGAGCGGCTCATAATTCCTCGTATTAGCATGTTAATATCGAGAAGTTTAAAGTCATTTTATAGGGGTTTCGTACAAAAGAAAAGCGAAAATGGCGATTGAACCTCAAAGTTGAATATATAGATATAATTCAGGTGTGTTTTTATTGTTGATTTCTTTAACTTATCTATAAAAAATAGGGTCTTGAAAATATGCTACCTAGGAGCGTAAAGTAGTGCTACTTAAATGCTAAATTGTAGTTCCTATGAATAACAAATAAGGAAAAAAATAATGGAATACAATTTAACCAATGCCTAGTTAGTAATTGATCAGAAAAAAATTAAATTTAGAGGTGCTAAGTTTAAGTAGGTTTTCCCATGTTTCAAAGTGTGGTCAGAGTCGCCATTTCCAGTCATCCGGTGGTCACGTCAAACTGTAGATTCTATCAGCTGATTACCATACCCTATGTTACTGTATCCTGGAGTTAATAAGACTTTCAAACTCTACATGTAATCAGAGATGGGCGAAAAATACCTCGAAAGAAATTAAGTACTAGGTACAAGTACTCGTACATCAATGTACTTGAAGTAGTTGCCCAAGTACTCAAATTAAAAAATACTTTCGAAGTACAAGTACTAAGTACTTTTTAAAGTACTTAGAAGTACCAAGTACATTTACTGTACAGTTTAAAAAAAACTAACAATTTATACTGTTAACTCTGATAGTACATCATCACAGTGACTCTTTTCTCTGATAGTACATCATCACAGTGACTCTTTTCTCTGATAGTACATCATCACAGTGACTCTTTTCTCTGATAATACATCATCACAGTGACTCTTTTCTCTGATAGTACATCACCACAGTGACTCTTTTCTCTGACAGTACATCATCACAGTGACTCTTTTCTCTGATAGTACATCATCACAGTGACTCTTTTCTCTGATAGTACATCATCACAGTGACTCTTTTCTCTGATAGTACATCATCACAGTGACTCTTTTCTCTGATAGTACATCATCACAGTGACTCTTTTCTCTGATAGTACATCATCACAGTGACTCTTTTCTCTGATAGTACATCACCACAGTGACTCTTTTCTCTGACAGTACATCATCACAGTGACTCTTTTCTCTGATAGTACATCATCACAGTGACTCTTTTCTCTGATAGTACATCATCGCAGTGACTCTTTTCTCTGATAGTACATCATCACAGTGACTCTTTTCTCTGACAGTACATCATCACAGTGACTCTTTTCTCTGATAGTACATCATCACAGTGACTCTTTTCTCTGATAGTACATCATCAGAGTGACTCTTTTCTCTGATAGTACATCATCACAGTGACTCTTTTCTCTGATAGTACATCATCACAGTGACTCTTTTCTCTGATAGTACATCATCACAGTGACTCTTTTCTCTGATAGTACATCATCACAGTGACTCTTTTCTCTGATAGTACATCATCACAGTGACTCTTTTCTCTGATAGTACATCATCACAGTGACTCTTCTCTCTGATAGTACATCATCATAGTGACTCTTTTCTCTGATAGTACATCATCACAGTGACTCTTTTCTCTGATAGTACATCATCACAGTGACTCTTTTCTATGATAGTACATCATCACAGTGACTCTTTTCTCCGATAGTACATCATCATAGTGACTCTTTTCTCTGATAGTACATCATCACAGTGACTCTTTTCTCTGATAGTACATCATCACAATGACTCTTTTCTCTGATAGTACATCATCACAGTGACTTTTCTCTGATAGTACATCATCACAGTGACTCTTTTCTCTGATAGTACATCATCACAGTGACTCTTTTCTCTGATAGTACATCATCACAGTGACTCTTTTCTCTGATAGTACATCATCACAGTGACTCTTTTCTCTGATAGTACATCATCGCAGTGACTCTTTTCTCTGATAGTACATCATCACATTGACTCTTTTCTCTGATAGTACATCATCACAGTGACTCTTTTCTCTGATAGTACATCATCACAGTGACTCTTTTCTCTGATAGTACATCATCGCAGTGACTCTTTTCTCTGATAGTACATCATCACAGTGACTCTTTTCTCTGATAGTACATCATCACAGTGACTCTTTTCTCTGATAGTACATCATCACAGTGACTCTTTTCTCTGATAGTACATCATCACAGTGACTCTTTTCTCTGACAGTACATCATCACATTGACTCTTTTCTCTGATAGTACATCATCACAGTGACTCTTTTCTCTGATAGTACATCATCACAGTGACTCTTTTCTCTGATAGTACATCATCACAGTGACTCTTTTCTCTGATAGTACATCATCACAGTGACTCTTTTCTCTGATAGTACATCATCACAGTGACTCTTTTCTCTGATAGTACATCATCACAGTGACTCTTTTCTCTGATAGTACATCATCACAATGACTCTTTTCTCTGATAGTACATCATCACAGTGATTCTTTTCTCTGACAGTACATCATCACAGTGACTCTTTTCTCTGATAGTACATCATCACAGTGACTCTTTTCTCTGATAGTACATCATCACAGTGACTCTTTTCTCTGATAGTACATCACCACAGTGACTCTTTTCTCTGACAGTACATCATCACAGTGACTCTTTTCTCTGATAGTACATCATCACAGTGACTCTTTTCTCTGATAGTACATCATCGCAGTGACTCTTTTCTCTGATAGTACATCATCACAGTGACTCTTTTCTCTGACAGTACATCATCACAGTGACTCTTTTCTCTGATAGTACATCATCACAGTGACTCTTTTCTCTGATAGTACATCATCACAGTGACTCTTTTCTCTGATAGTACATCATCACAGTGACTCTTTTCTCTGATAGTACATCATCACAGTGACTCTTTTCTCTGATNATGTTAGAACATGATATAACATGTTAGAACAGGATATAAGGACATGATATAACATGTTAGGACATTATATAACATGTTAGAACAGGATATAACATGATATAACATGTTAGGACATTATATAACATGTTAGGACATTATATAACATGTTAGAACATGATATAACATGTTAGAACATGATATAACATGTTAGAACAGGATATAAGGACTTTATATAACATGTTAGGACATTATATAACATGTTAGGACATTATATAACATGATATAACATGTTAGAACATGATATAACATTTTAGAACTTTATATAACATGTTATAACATGTTTAAAACATGTTATAACATTTCAGAGCACTTTTGAACTGTTTTGAACAGTAAATATTTGAAAAAACTTAGAGGATATCTTCACGCGGATGAAGTTTCTAAAAGTTCTGTGCAAATAAAGTTGTCAGACGATGAAATTATTTACCATCACAGAGGCGTGTAACAACTAAATAATTCTGCTAAACTTTCACACAGAATTTAACAGAAAAATGCCTGAAAGAATTCATAGAATTTAAATGAACTTAATTCATTTTTCAACTGACAAAAATTAGTTTATTGTTTGTGGGATGATGTTGTTAATAATGTATTTAAGTTTGTTCCAGTGAAAATAACATTCAGTGTCTAATTGAGGATGAAATTGTCTAAATAGCCGTGGTTAATTGTGCCGTTATTAGTGTTTTGAAGAGAATATTAACCGTTAAAATAGTAATTAGAAAACAGGGATGCCAACTGTGATGAGAGAACAGGAATACCAACTGTGATGAGAGAACAGGAAAACCAACTGTGATGAGAGAACAGGAATACCAACTGTGATGAGAGAACAGGAAAACCAACTGTGATGAGAGAACAGGAATACCAACTGTGATGAGAGATCAGGAATACCAACTGTGATGAGAGAACAGGAATACAAACTGTGATGAGAGAACAGGAATGCCAACTGTAATGAGAGAACAGGAATACCAACTGTAAAGAATGTACCATCAGTCACAGAGATCCAATGTACCATCAGTCATATAGAGATCCAATGTACCATCAGTCACAGAGATCCAATGTACCATCAGTCACAGAGATCCAATGTACCATCAGTCATATAGAGATCCAATGTACCATCAGTCACAGAGATCCAATGTACCATCAGTCATATAGAGATCCAATGTACCATCAGTCACAGAGATCCAATGTACCATCAGTTTCAAAGTATTCACACCTTACACGCTATTCGTACGGGAGTCAAAGTTTCAGTGCGGAATAAATATTACACCTGTAATTAAGGTTGTTGGTCATTCTTTTGATTGCTGGAAGGTAAGGAATTAGAAATAATTACACTGTACTCTAATATGCAAAGTCATGCTGTGAAAACAAACACTGTTACGTGATACTGAGAAATGTAATATTCGGAGATTGATGCCTTCTCTTTTTTATTTAATGAAAAAGTTTGAACCTCAATTCATAGCGGCGTTTATTTACGCAGTTTTGATAAAAAGGAAAGCGGTTTATTCTCCGTCTTTGAAAATTTGATGAGTTTTAATGTTTTAACAAAGAAAAAAAGCTATCGTTTCTAAATCTTCTTAAAAATGCATCTTTTCATTGAAATCTAAATTGTCCGTATTTTATATTTGATAGGGCATTCCTAACTGTAACTCTTTGGGGTATGGTGGGATACTATGTATCCCACTTATTTAGTTACATTTGTTGCACGATGGGATACTATGTAGCCCACTTATTTAGTTACATTTGTTGCACGAGGGATACTATGTATCCCCACTTATTTAGTTACATTTGTTGCATGGTGGGATACTACGTATCCCACTTATTTAGTTACATTTGTTGCACGGTGGGATACTATGTATCCCACTTATTTAGTTACATTTGTTGCACCGTGGGATACTATGTATCCCACTTATTTAGTTACATTTGTTGCACCGTGGGATACTATGTATCCCACTTATTTAGTTACATTTGTTGCACCGTGGGATACTATGTATCCCACTTATTTAGTTACATTTGTTGCACCGTGGGATACTATGTATTCCCACTTATTTAGTTACATTTGTTGCACCGTGGGATACTATGTATCCCACTTATTTAGTTACATTTGTTGCACGGTGGGATACTATGTATCCCACTTATTTAGTTACATTTGTTGCACGGTGGGATACTACGTATCCCACTTATTTAGTTACATTTGTTGCACGGTGGGATACTATGTATCCCACTTATTTAGTTACATTTGTTGCACGGTGGGATACTATGTATCCCACTTATTTAGTTACATTTGTTGCACGGTGGGATACTATGTATCCCACTTATTTAGTTACATTTGTTGCACGGTGGGATACTATGTATCCCACTTATTTAGTTACATTTGTTGCACCGTGGGATACTATTTTTGTCCCACTTTACAATGAAGCATTAAAATGGAGTTGTTGTGATTTTCGTTTATATTTCATACTTGTGGATTTAATTAAAAAATAAAAACATTATTGATTATTTTAAGTTTTATAACGAAATGTTTGTGCAAATTGGTACTTTTTATCTTTGAATATTGTGCCTTAAAGAGTTGATTGAAAGAGTACAGTTGTTCCTAAAGGGCCGTACACACGTAGGGTTATTTAAGTCTATCCACCAGACTTTTTGCTAAGCTCCTTAAAGTAGGAGGAGCTTAGCAAAAAGTCTGGTGGATAGACCTAAATAACCCTACGTGTGTACGGCCCTCAAGAGACAAATGTAATTAATGTAAAGGCGCGGTTACAACTCCCGAACTTTGATGGGGCGTTCTATGACCAAAGGAGAGGGGACCGAATTTTAACAACACTTGTCATTGCAAACAAAATGGAAAAAAATCAAAATCCTAGGCTTTGCCATAGCAATGCACCACTGAACCCGGTGTTGCTATAAAG
Source organism: Caprella mutica (assembly GCA_947561585.1). NCBI lineage: Eukaryota > Metazoa > Arthropoda > Malacostraca > Amphipoda > Caprellidae > Caprella > Caprella mutica. The sequence goes on from CANNZV010004782.1 coordinate 38,559, forward strand.
CAGCGTTCACACGATCACTATGTATTGACAGTATTTTTGTTGACAATTTTGGATATTGACAATACCGAGCTTGCACGATCAATAAGGTACCGTCAATATTTCCATCAGTAGTTGCTCTGACTCCCTAAGGAAGAGTTTGTGTTGTGCTGAAATGAGGGACAAAAAAGTTCTGCACTGCGCTTGTTGCTCAAATATTGATGAGATTTCTGAGCACTTTTGATCGCATCAATATTTTCATCAGTCCATCAGTATCCTGTTCAGACGATCAATATATTGATACAATTAGTAGTAAAGTAAAGTAAATTCGGTCTCGTTTTATAATGATTTATTAAAGAACAATTATAGAAAAAAAGTTGAAATTATGAATACTAAAATGTGAAGTGTATTTATTAAAAGCGGATAACATCATTAACCGTTGTAAAATTATATGTAACATTGATAATTTTGACATTTATTTAACCTGAGATTTGAGCAGAAAATTCATTCTCGGAAATTTAGGTCTCGAAACTTTCGGTCTGAGGTAAAAATAATAACTTATCAGTTAGATGTATCGGGGAGCCTGCTGCCATCCAAACCCCCTGCCAGATCATTGAACAATTATGACGTTTGTAGTACAACAAACTAGCGGACACTTCAAACTACATATGGCCTTTCATATTGAGAGTTTATAATAATCTTCATTCATTCAGAGACCGAATTTTCCAGACTGAAATTTCCGGCCACCCGATGGTTTAGCGGGACACTAGCACGTTCTGACACCTCTATAACAACGCCAAACCAAAGTTCATCACTGGAATAGATCGCTGTTTCAACGCCCGACACTGTTCCAGCAATCCCGCGTCCCAACACCTTTTCGGCAATCCTATGACCCAACAACGTTTCGACTATCCATGCAACATTTAATCACCGCCAGGACTAAAATGACTAAGCAACAATGGTCCAGCATTCAAGATTTCTGCATTGGCCTAGCGGACCCAAACGTTCGCGAACTCGCGTCTAGCGGTGCCAAACTTTGACAAGGCGTTGTTGGAGTTGCGGTGAACTTTGTCGGAGCAGAAAATTTCCGACTTCTCACCGCTAACAATATTTTGTGCAGCTCACGGCGTTGGGGATCAACTTCTGGTGAAAGGTAACGAGCGGGGATGAATTTGTTTCACCTCTCCAGCAAAGTTCCATCAAAGTTCTTGCTGGGTGACCGGGCCTTTAACTGGATTTTATAAATTTACAGTCTTCCGCACCTTAAACAGGCGAAACAATTAAAGGTTAGAGTTTGTCACCGTAAAGGTATTTCATTTTAAACCCTATTCATTGTTTTACCTAATCAAGAAAACAGAAAATTGTAACCCATTCTTTTGAAGAAAACAATCAGAAATCGGAATATAATTTCAAAATATTTGAAATAATGGTACAATTTTAAAATTGTGATATAGATTCATATATACCATTTACATACTGAAAACATAATATATTCGCTAATGAATATTTATATTCAATTCTTACAATAACAAACTAAGTAACTTCTTGGCACTCAAAGAAGAAGGTGACATTAATCAAGGTATCGCGACAGTGAGTGTGTACAAGTCTACGGGATTCAATCTTCGTAACTCGCAGGTATGTAAATTCGAAAGTTAATTTAGTACTGCTAAGAAATGAATTTAATTTATACTTCCTTCATGGAAATTTATTCAGAGATGCTATGCTCTTTTAAAATAAGAAACATGTGCTTGAATTTATAAATTCATTGCTGAAGAAATTTGATTATTGTAAAAGATATTGAAATAAAAAATGAATTAAGAATATTGTAAATGGAATTAAAATATTGAAAATAAATTTATAATATAGAAAATGAATTAAAATATTGAAAATGAATTAAAATATTGAAAATAAATTTAAAATATTGAAAATGAATTTAAAATATTGAAAATGAATTAAAATATTGTAAAAGAATTTGAAATAAAAAATGAATTAAGAATATTGTAAATGGAATTAAAATATTGAAAATAAATTTAAAATATTGAAAATGAATTAAAATATTAAAATGAATTAAAAATATTGAAAATGAATTTAAAATATTGAAAATGAATTAAAATATTGAAAATGAATTTAAAATATTGGAAATGAATTAAAATATTGAAAATGAATTAAAATATTAAAATGAATTTAAAATATTGTAAAAGAATTTGAAATAAAAAATGAATTAAGAATATTGTAAATGGAATTAAAATATTGAAAATGAATTAAAATATTGAAAATGAAATTAAAATTAAAATATTGAAAATGAATTTAAAATATTGAAAATGAATTAAATGTTGAAAGTGAATTAAAATATTGAAAACGAATTTAAATATTGAAAATGAATTTAAAATACTGAAAATGAATCAAAATATTGAAAATGAATAAAAATATTGGAAATGAATTAAAATATTGAAAATGAATTTAAATATTGAAAATGAATTAAGATATTGAAAATGAAATTAAAATTAAAATATTGAAAATGAATTTAAAATATTGAAAATGAATTAAATGTTGAAAATGAATTAAAATATTGAAAACGAATTTAAAATATTGAAAATGAATTAAAATATTGAAAATGAATTTAAAATATTGAAAATGAATTAAAATATTGAAAATGAATTTAAAATATTGAAAATGAATTAAAATATTGAAAATGAATTTAAAATATTGGAAATGAATTAAAATATTGAAAATGAATTAAAATATTGAAAATGAATTAAAATATTGAAAATGAAATTAAAATAAAAATATTGAAAACGAATTTAAATATTGAAAATGAATTTAAAATACTGAAAATGAATCAAAATATTGAAAATGAATAAAAATATTGGAAATGAATTAAAATATTGAAAATGAATTTAAATATTGAAAATGAATTAAGATATTGAAAATGAAATTAAAATTAAAATATTGAAAATGAATTTAAAATATTGAAAATGAATTAAATGTTGAAAATGAATTAAAATATTGAAAACGAATTTAAAATATTGAAAATGAATTAAAATATTGAAAATGAATTTAAAATATTGAAAATGAATTAAAATATTGAAAATGAATTTAAAATATTGAAAATGAATTAAAATATTGAAAATGAATTTAAAATATTGGAAATGAATTAAAATATTGAAAATGAATTAAAATATTGAAAATGAATTAAAATATTGAAAATGAAATTAAAATAAAAATATTGAAAACGAATTTAAATATTGAAAATGAATTTAAAATACTGAAAATGAATCAAAATATTGAAAATGAATTTAAAATATTGAAAATGAATAAAAATATTGGAAATGAATTAAAATATTGAAAATGAATTTAAATATTGAAAATGAATTAAAATATTGAAAATGAAATTAAAATTAAAATATTGAAAATGAATTTAAAATATTGAAAATGAATTAAATGTTGAAAATGAATTAAAATATTGAAAACGAATTTAAAATATTGAAAATGAATTAAAATATTGAAAACGAATTTAAAATATTGAAAATGAATTTAAAATATTGAAAATGAATTAAAATATTGAAAATGAATTAAAATATTGAAAATGAATTTAAAATATTATTAGGTACTGCTTTATACTATCACAAAGAGGCTGATGTCTTTTTTTTGTAAGTCTTTTGTAATCAGTTTCGAAAGTCATTGATTTAGAATTGAATATTTTATAGATAAAGAATATATTAAATATTAAATGCAAGCTTAATTACAAATTACCAGTCGGTTTCGCATCTTCGGTCATATAAGAAAAAACTATATAATAATTATTATTCTATTCTAACTTTAATTGGTATCCATGATACCTGCAGGTATCATGGATACCAATCAAAATAAAATTATTATCTGATTTTTCTTATATGACCGAAGATGTGAAACTGACCGATAATTCGTAACCAATACTACCAATTCCAATTTATGACAAAATAATTATCAGCAACCCTAACTTTAACAGCAACATATCGTACAGATTAATGCCCCATCATTAGGAAGGATTATTGTCGTGATTAATCATCTTCAAAGATTAAAATAGCAATTCCATTGTACCTTTATTCCAAATGATATTCCTTCTTTCCACTAAATAGGTATATGCAAGTATTAACTGTAGGTCTGCATTAGTAACTAGCAGTGAAAGGTAAATTGCTCATTATTTAGGGATTGCCGGCAACATCTTTTTGAATTTCGTGAAATAGTAATTACTTCTAATACTCAATTTGTAAATATTTATCAATTACACTTGAAAATAAAAGAAAACACATTTATATAATGTATTCCACAAATAGCGTAACAGATGTATTTTTATTGGACCATTAAAAATGGCTTCCACAAATAAATACTTAAATACTATACCAAAAAAGACACAACAATATTGATAATCTTATATTGAATTAAAACATTTTCTTTCATGTATTATTTTCTGTCACAAAATTCAATTGGAAATGAAGTATAAAAAAGCACTGCTGAGAAACTTGAAACCTAACTTTTTTTGTCTCGGATGCTAATAGAATTAAATAAGAGAAACAAAAGAGAGTGAAGTTGTTTGCTAAAACCTCGAAAGAAAATTACTTCAGCAATTGCTAAAACTAGGAAAGAAGATTACTTAGCAAGTACTAAAACTAAGAAAGAAGATTACTTAGCAAGTACTAAAACTGGGAAAGAAGATTACTTAGCAAGTACTAAAACTAGGAAAGATGATTACTTAGCAAGTACTAAAACTTCGAAAGAAAATTACTTCAGCAATTGCTAAAACTAGGAAAGAAGATTACTTAGCAAGTACTAAAACTGGGAAAGAAGATTACTTAGCAAGTACTAAAACTAGGAAAGATGATTACTTAGCAAGTACTAAACCTACGAAAGATGATTACTTAGCAAGTACTAAAACTAGGAAAGATGATTACTTAGCAAGTACTAAAACTACGAAAGATGATCACTTAGCATGTACTAAAACTAGGAAAGAAGATTACTTAGCAAGTACTAAAACTGGGAAAGAAGATTACTTAGCAAGTACTAAAACTAGGAAAGATGATTACTTAGCAAGTACTAAAACTTCGAAAGAAAATTACTTCAGCAATTGCTAAAACTAGGAAAGAAGATTACTTAGCAAGTACTAAAACTAAGAAAGAAGATTACTTAGCAAGTACTAAAACTGGGAAAGAAGATTACTTAGCAAGTACTAAAACTAGGAAAGATGATTACTTAGCAAGTACTAAACCTACGAAAGATGATTACTTAGCAAGTACTAAAACTAGGAAAGATGATTACTTAGCAAGTACTAAAACTACGAAAGATGATCACTTAGCATGTACTAAAACTAGGAAAGAAGATTACTTAGCTAGTACTAAACCTACGAAAGAAGATTACTTAGCTAGTACTAAAACTAGGAAAGATGATTACTTAGCAAGTACTAAAACTAGGAAAGATGATTACTTAGCAAGTACTAAAACTAGGAAAGAAGATTACTTACAAAGTACTAAAACTAGGAAAGATGATTACTCAGCAATTGCTAAAACATGGAAAGAAGATTACTTCAGCAAGTACTAAAACTACGAAAGATGATTACTCAGCAAGTACTAAAACTAGGAAAGATGATTACTTAGCAAATGCTAAAGATTAGTTTAGATTACTTTAGCAATAAACCCAACAAGTAATTGTTATCAGAAGAGACAGAAACATCTCTACCATCAGGTTACCTCGCTCTAGAAAGATATGTCACTTAGATCAGCGACATATCCTCCTCATACAGAAGTCAGTGCAGCACTGATTTCTTATGGAGGGTTGAATCATAGAGTGCAAAGATGGTTTTATTCCCTCCAAATCAACTCCCACGCCCCTTCGGTGATGTGGAATGAATGATTCGTTCCTATAGATGCCCCTCCGCTTATCACCCCCACTGTAAGCGCTACAGACAAGCTATTACTGCAATATCTACACCTTGTACTCTACAGACATGTCGGTGTGTTTTAGACAAAACCTTTTTCTTTATATTTTTTGCTTTTCAGAAGGGTATCGACAATCGATCTATTCAAACGAAGACCGAACATGCATTTTTTGTGTGGATAAAATCTAAATTGGAAATCAAAACAAAGAGTGTACAATCTTTTTCTTCGGCGTCAGATTATAGTGTTTTGTACAATTGTTACACACAGAGTAATAAAAACTTTAAAGGCTTAAAAAAATACATACTGAACCAAATTTTATTCGGTTCTCAGATCACTGATCATAGACTTTTTTTCTATAATATAATGTAATAAACTCATTTTTATCAGAGCCTGGAGAGGACCTATAGTATAAGATTATTATTATCCAACAAATGTGGTAAACTCTCCATTTGGTGAGAAGCTCACCACTAAGTGAGTAGTTCTAACTCTCCACTAAGTGAGTAGTTCTAACTAACCACTGAGTGAGTAGTTTTAACTCACCACTGAGTGAGTAGTTCTAACTCACCACTGAGTGAGTAGTTTAACTCACCACTGAGTGAGTAGTTCTAACTCGCCACTAAGTGAGTAGTTCTAACTCACCAGTTAGTGAGTAGTTCTTACTCACCACAAAGGGAGTAGTTTTAACTCACCACTAAGTGAGTAGTTCTAACTCACCACTAAGTGAGTAGTTCTAACTCACCACTAAGTGAGTAGTTCTAACTCACCACTAAGTGAGTAGTTCTAACTCACCACTAAGTGAGTAGTTCTAACTCACCACTAAGTGAGTAGTTCTAACTCACCACTAAGTGAGTAGCTCTAACTCACCACTAAGTGAGTAGTTCTAACTCACCACTAAGTGAGTATCTCTAACTCACCACTAAGTGAGTAGTTCTAACTCACCACTAAGTGAGTAGCTCTAACTCACCACTAAGTGAGTAGCTCTAACTCACCACTAAGTGAGTAGTTCTAACTCACCACTAAGTGAGTAGCTCTAACTCACCACTAAGTGAGTAGTTCTAACTCACCACTAAGTGAGTAGTTCTTACTCACCACAAAGGGAGTAGTTTTAACTCACCACTAAGTGAGTAGTTCTAACTCACCACTAAGTGAGTAGTTCTAACTCACCACTAAGTGAGTAGCTCTAACTCACCACTAAGTGAGTAGTTCTAACTCACCACTAAGTGAGTAGTTCTAACTCTTTAACAGCCACAAAATTCAACACCAAATTCACTCCGCAAAAGAAATCTTAATTGCATTTCGGGAAACTTTTTCTCCGGAGAGTTTTTAAAAAGAGATTAAAACAATTCAGATTTGGCTGTCGCAACAACAACAACAACGACAACAATGAGAAGAACAACAGTTGTTATTTACTGTTGTAGAGGGGAAAACAAGACTGTTACGATGATTTGTGGTGCCGAAATAAAGGAAATCGATACTAATAGTCCTTATTTATGAGTTTGCTGCAGGAAGCATTTTTATTGTATTAAGGTGTTTAAGTGTGCTTTTGATAATGATTAATGATTAATACATGATATAGTATGTATCAATTTTAATCTTACTGGATTTCATTATCTCAGTTATTAGGGTAACCTCTAAGTTATCAGACAGTTCCACATTCGCGATAATATAAAAATAAAATGGATTCAAATTAAAGTAAAAGTTAAACAATTATATAATATATTGTATCATCGAAATATGGAACCGTTCGATAACTCAGAACTTACCCTATTGCATATATATAACTAATGATAATAAAAATATATAATATTTATGATAAATAAAATTATGATGTTCATCTATAATGATGAGAATAGATCTAAATAAATAATTCTAAATAAATATAGGGCTGAAAACATGTTCAGTCCCACAATTTACTGTAAAAATTATATTAGTTAGTTGTTTGTTTGTTGTTTTATTTATTAATTGTTTATGTAAATTATGCTTTTATATGTTTTTCCCATTATTATTTATGCCCAAGAACTCAAGTAGTGTATTTTATATAAGGACTTATTTTAGGATTTATGCTCCTTTTTTTGTACATTATCTCTTATTCAATAAAATTGTATCATTGTATCATTTACCTTAAATAATTAATAACATTTACCTGATTAATATACTCTTTAACTATTGATACAAAGAATCTATAATGCGTAAAATCTAGATTAATTAAATAAAAATTCAAAAATATTAAACACGATCTTATGATGTGTTTCACCTCATTGAATTCATTTATTTCAATTTATAACTAGTTTGATATCTACATTTTCACTCTAATACCTAGTTTGAAGCATTTACTGGTATTATATAACATGTTCAATATATTGGATAGTCGCTGTGAGTTCATAGAAGTAATTTAGGAGACAATAGACTATTAATTACCTTAGCTCCATACTTTCAGCAGCAGGACTGAAACAGCTTTGTTTCACCTGTACAGTGTGAAACACGAAACAGGAGGAAATGGAGAGAGAAGAGGCATCAAACAGTTTCAGTGGGAGGAAAATGAAGAGAGAAGAGGCATCAAACAGTTTCAGTGGGAGGAAAATGATAAGAGAGAGGAGGAATCAAACAGTTTCAATGGGAGGAAAATGAAGAGAGAGAGGAGGCATCAAACAGTTTCAATGGGAGGAAAATGAAGAGAGAGAGGATGCATCAAACAGTTACAATGGGAGGAAAATGAAGAGAGAGAAGAGGCATCAAACAGTTTCAATGGGAGAAAAATGAAGAGAGAGAGAGGAGGCATCAAACAGTTTCAATGGGAGGAAAATGAAGAGAGAGAGGAGGCATCAAACAGTTTCAATGGGAGGAAAATGAAGAGAGAGAGGAGGCATCAAACAGTTACAATGGGAGGAAAATGAAGAGAGAGAGGAGGCATCAAATAGTTTCAATGGGAGGAAAATGAAGAGAGAGAGGAGGCATCAAACAATTTCAATTGGAGGAAAATGAAGAGAGAGAGGAGGCATCAAACAGTTACAATGGGAAACTACCTATAGCTACTACTGACAATATTCATTCTCTAGAATGTTTCTTCTTTATTTATATCTGTAACTAACTATAGAGGCGTGATAAACGGTCAACCTCTATAACTACATGTCTATTTCTTTCTGTTCATTATAATTATTATAATTCTCAAACTTTAATTTTATTTCTGAAATTTTATTTTATTTCTGGAATTTTATTTTTGAAATTTTATTTTTGAAATTTTATTTTTGAAATTTTATTTTTGAAGTTTTATTTCTGAAATTTTATTTCTGAAATTTTATTTCTGAAATTTTATTTCTGAAATTTTATTTCTGAAATTTTATTTCTGAAATTTTATTTCTGAAATTTTATTTCTGAAATTTTATTTCTGAAATTTTATTTCTGAAATTTTATTTCTGAAATTTTATTTCTGAAATTTTATTTCTGAAATTTTATTTCTGAAATTTTATTTCTGAAATTTTATTTCTGAAATTTTATTTCTGAAATTTTATTTCTGAAATTTTATTTCTGAAATTTTATTTCTGAAATTTTATTTCTGAAATTTTATTTCTGAAATTTTATTTCTGAAATTTTATTTCTGAAATTTTATTTCTGAAATTTTATTTCTGAAATTTTATTTCTGAAATTTTATTTCTGAAATTTTATTTCTGAAATTTTATTTCTGAAATTTTATTTCTGAAATTTTATTTCTGAAATTTTATTTCTGAAATTTTATTTCTGAAATTTTATTTCTGAAATTTTATTTCTGAAATTTTATTTCTGAAATTTTATTTCTGAAATTTTATTTCTGAAATTTTATTTCTGAAATTTTATTTCTGAAATTTTATTTCTGAAATTTTATTTCTGAAATTTTATTTCTGAAATTTTATTTCTGAAATTTTATTTCTGAAATTTTATTTCTGAAATTTTATTTCTGAAATTTTATTTCTGAAATTTTATTTCTGAAATTTTATTTCTGAAATTTTATTTCTGAAATTTTATTTCTGAAATTTTATTTCTGAAATTTTATTTCTGAAATTTTATTTCTGAAATTTTATTTCTGAAATTTTATTTCTGAAATTTTATTTCTGAAATTTTATTTCTGAAATTTATTCAATTTCTGAAATTTTATTAATTTCTGAAATTTTAATTAATATCTGAAATTTTATTTTATATCTAAAATTTCATTTTATTTCTGATATTTTATTTTAGTTCTTAAATTTCATTTAATTTCTTTGGAATTCTGTTTAATTTTCATGAAATTTTATTTAATTCCCATGAAATTTTATTTTATTTCTTTGATATTCAATTTCATTCAATTTCTTTGATATTCAATTTTTGTTGTATTTAATTTATTTTCTTTGATATTCAATTTAATTTCTTTGATATTCAATTTATTTTCTCTGGTATTCTATTGATTTTCTTTGATAATCAATTTAATTTATTTTAAATTAAATATATTTGGTTTAAAATTATTTTTTCAGAATAAGGTTGGTATGTGAAATAAGGACATTCCAAAGTAACATTTTTTTTTAAATACGAATAGTGATTGAAAAGATTCATGCAAGACTTCTATATTATCAAAACTGTTATTAATATTTCAACGTTGAAGGTAATTTCAGATTTGAAATTTTCGAATAGAAATTTTTATTCATCGTCGGAAATTATGTATATAAATTACGATAAATTATTCCCTCCTATCATTCTTATTGCACTGTACGTCAAATAAGCAAACAAGTGAATGGTTACAACATAAAACCAAGTTCAACATTGATATTTTAATAACCCTCTTGACTGCAAAGTACCATTTAATACAAAGGCTCTATTGAGTAGTTATCAATGAGTTCATTGACGAGATGTTCACCTTATCTGGCACCATATTGTAATTAGATCTGTTGCCGAGTAGTGTAGCATGAATAGATTCTTGTGTATTTTTTAGAACTCAGTGAAGTAATTTAATTGATATGACCTCAATTAGAACACTCTATTCATTTGGTAGCTAAGTAGCTACTATATAAGGCTCTGAACAGAGTACAAGCTTGTCAGTTTCAGTTTGCTTTTGCGTGTAATACTGCTACCACTGAAAAAATTTTTACAGCCATAATATAATCCCTACATCATATAACATAATAAAAAAAATTGTTGACTTCAAGAAAATGGAGTTTCCAATTTTAGTTATTGCTTTGAGTAGTTACTTCTTCAGTCAAACCGGAGGTGAGTGAATTTATAATGTATATTTTTTTTTATTCTATCTTAGTACCTGAAAACCTTCTTATAATACTGAATTAATTATAATTGAAATAAAAATTTGAATCCTAAACGCGTAAATGTTACCATTTCACCGATTGGATGGATGAAACAACTTGCAGGTTCATTAAGAGAATCTGTGATGGTAATAATTATACAATATATCCAACAGTTGATGGATTAAATATCCCAGAGTTATTCACTACACTTAACGGCACAGTCTATGTCCCTTGTGATGTTGACACCGGAACTGATCATGTGAGTATTCAGCCCACATTTATGATGTAGAGTGTTGTAGATAGCAATGAGTACATGAATAATTATTCAAAAATTTAGGAGTATATGTATTTCAATAACAAATTAAAGGTCCTCTCCAAGCAAATTTCTTTATTGTTTTAATAAATGAGGCTAATATTCCTTATTATTTTGTTGCAAACTTCATGAAATTTGATAGATTGTATTTAATGCCATATTATTTTTAAAAAAATCACAACTTTCAAATAGCTTGTATGATCGTGGTCCCCTAAGGGGGGAGGGTTCTATTATTTTACTTTCTTTACATTAATTTATGTTATTCGTATTATTCATAATATTCCAATTATTTCCAATATTTAAGTTCTTTCTTCCACATGGTAACACGATTATAAATTACTGCTGAGCGGCCATTTAATTACGTGGGATAAGATTCTCCCTAAGGACAATAATCAATGTGTTTAATTTACTGTTTACTTTACTTGTCAATAATAATCATTAATTGCTTCATTTCATTAAATAACATCAAATCAAATATCGTACCAAAATAACAAGGTTAATAAATACAAAAAATAGTTTAAATTAGGTGGATTCTAATTAAATAATATATCAGACAAGAAGTTCGAGAAATAATAAGTCCTACATTAACATCGTAATAATAATTCAATTAACTAATGAGCTACCTATGGAGAAGGTTAACTTACAACATGTATCAAGCTTTGGAGGTTGAGGGTTTCACCTTTCAATAATATGCACAAAGGATTCACACTAACACTGAGAGGATAGGGATGGGGTCAAATGGATACCCAAGCAACCACAGTTAATGGGGCCAATGTGGGCACTAGGTGCCATTCAAGCCCGTAATCTGATGACAAATCATATTGGTACTGTGTGGTTATTTGCAAAATGGGCCAACGTGGTGACAGCATGGGCTACTAATGTTGAAACCATCTTGGCCCAAGATGTTGTCGCGGTTGATGGGGCCAAGGTCGTAAAAGAACTGGCAAGCTGTATTGAAATCAACTTGGTACTAGGTGGTTTCCATGTGACATATGACACTACCACATTGGTACTGTGTGGTCATTTACAAACTGGGCCCACATGGTGACAGCATGGGCTACTAATGTTGAAATCATCTTGGTATAAGATGATGCCGAGGATGATGGGGCCAGGGTCGAAAAAGCACTGGCAACCAATATTGATATTACTTTGGTACTAGGTGGTTTCCATGTAGTAAATATGGCACTACCATATTGGACCCATCTGGTCACAATAAATAAATCATAAGGTTTAATAAATTTCTTTTGAAGCCATGAATAGATTAATAATAGAGCATTGTTATAAATAAAATGAATATCATAATAAGTAAGACAAATAAAAATCATCTTCTAGATTTCCATTTATTTATTCGTAGATCGTTACAACAGAAGAGTAGAACGAACTTAAAAAACCTATCCATTAAAAAGGTGATTCAACAGTAACATTAAACAATACATCTAGCTTTGTATCATAAATATAAAGAGTTATTATAATATAGTAGAGAATAGTTATATATGATATTACAACTAACATAACTATAATAAAAAGCTGACTACCTATAACTCTGAGATTAAAACAAAACTTATTATATTATCTATGGAAATCGACTCAATCGAATTACATAGCTAAGAAAAACAAGCATACAATAATTCAGTGAGAGGTCTAATAATTTACATCCTTGGCTATGGGTTGGTCCACTTTCTGTTGTGCCTATCTCTCCTTCCGTTATTGCAGTAACTGCCTTAACTACCTCTCAAAATTTGAAGCTTCTCTTATGGCGATGGCTGTACCCTGAAAAAGAAAATATTAATTACTTAATCAATTCTCAATATCATTTGCAGAGTACCGTAGCTGCATTTGTTTCAGTTATATTAATACCTATATTTAAATATTTACTATATTTTCAAGCAAATTTTGTAATTATCAGAAATGAACAAAAGTACGTGTATCCAAATTTTTTGTTACTAACAGGTTATCTCTGTAACTATTTTTAAATTAAATAATAGGTGCCCACATACCTAGATAGTGGAATTATATACTTTCAGAAATCGAATCGCATTTCAAATTTAAATTATTATATTTAAAGAGAAATTTAAATTAATATTTCATGGTAAGTTCCGAGTTATCGACGTTTTCACGTTTTCGATCAAGTTTGAAAAATTATTATCATTTAATCTTCAAGTTGCTGTAGTACTTTATTTCTATAATGATCGAGAAAAAGTGACACTGTAAGATAAATTATTAATAACTCGAAAATTACCCTAGGTACATATATTTAGCCATAGGTTGAAGAAAATATTATTCAGCTCGGTACCTAATTAGGTACTGCACCTATAGAAGCACGCAATAACTATATCGAATACACTATATAAAATAACTTTAAAATATCTATAAGTATATTTCAAAAACTTCAACTCACCCATTTTATAACTTTAAATAGGCCGCAGAGTGCAGTTTTGAAGAATTTTCTTAATTAATTAAGGGAATTAAAAACTAATACCCTCCTCCAACGAAAAACACTGACAAACTACCTGAATTTTAAAATTTCACTATGTATGTATAACCGAAAATACAAAGCAGGCTCATACCGGAAACAAATAAGTTCACTTGTTCACTTTAGGATTGCATATTATCCTCTATTCGTAATTTATTATACAAATATTTTGAAAATGTATTAAGATGGTCACAATTAGCTACCAGTAGCTAATTAAAAAAATAGCCAAGCTTCATAGAAACTAGCATCTGGCAACCACGCTATAAAATCACTCAGTGCCACTCACCCTTCGTTATCATTTTACACATCATATAGCTTATTTACCTATATCTTATATTAAAATTGTGTTAATTAAAAACTATAAATTTTAAACCTTGAAACTAAAACTTTAACTCTTCATCGTTCCTGTGATCATCTTCGTCTAGTCACTTAAACTTAGTATTAAAAAAAATATTTTTGCTGAACGATTAATAATTTAATATAAATTTGAAGACATTTTATAAATTGCGATTGATTGAATCCTTCCTATTCCAGGAAATGGTCTTTCCAATATGTTAATAAAGCTTCCGCCATATAATATTGCTAGGCTATACAGTAATCAGGTTGGGCCAATATGACAATTCAATGGGATGGATTTGGAACATTGAACCAACCTTCTCACAAGGTAACATTCCATGAGAATGGAAAACCACATTATCCCCATGTAATTTCTAGGCTACTTTTCAGTCTGCCATCTCTTGCCCATCTAACCATCTAGTGCCCATGTTGGCACAATGTTTCATGGTTGCTTGGGTAGGGATGGGGGGGGGGGTCGAAGGAGCTCTGCAATAGTTACTGCAGGTGACTACTCCTGACTTAAGACTGCTAGCGTGTCGAAGAATTACTGTTCTGCAATATCCGAAACTGCTCTGCAATATCGAAAACTGTTCTGCGTTATCAGAAGCTGTTCTGCAACATCAGAAGTTGTTCTGCAATCGGTTTCAGTTGCTGGTTCCCTCATCTGATCTTTTTCTACTGGTCTGCCTCGCTGTGAAGAATACAATCACTGCTTCCGGGATCCACGAAATTGCAATATTCAGTCCTTTTCTCATGATCCTATCTCCACCGCTAGAACGGGCGGAGATCTTCATCGACTCAGACCTGCGATGGAGCCTATGGCTGGGGTGAGAGAAGACCTCACCCGCCGGGTCTTATCCAGACCGGTAAACTACTTAAGACTCTCCTGTGAGTAAGAGAGTTAAAACAGGCCGTTATAATCTCAATCCATCGCTTATGTACTTCTCAGATTATTCTAAAACTCCCCTCAAATCCAAACGTCATCTCCTCTGCTCTCATCCCTCCCATCTCAATTTGGTCCTCAACCCTCCAGTAGGCTGTCCCTAAGTTTATATCAACTAATAGGAACTGACAAATTCAAAATTAACCTCTATGAGAATGAGAATATTTATTCAGAAATGCACAGATTTACAAAAACAAAATTGAAGGAATACATACATACATATGATTTTTTCTGAGGCCCGTCCTGGTACTCTTTATTTGAGTATTATTGAGCAATTACAAAAATAATAAATTCGCAGCTACTGTAACTTTAATAACAATGACAAATTGAAAAATAATTTAAGATATTTCCAAATAAATTAATTACTCTATGACAGAGAAGAAACAACAGACTTGAAATCTGTTAGGATATATGAAACATACAGAACTCGTTATTTCTACAAGTAAACAACTGAAAACCTCTGGGTTAGAGAGAACAACAGGGGGTTAATACCCTCAACAAATGCATTATATGTACAGAGTTTGAAAGTCTAACTAACTCTCTTAAAGCAATAAATATTATTACCAAACAAGTCTTCTAAACCACAACCATTTGATCAGAAGGGAAATATCCAATTAAACTGTTTCTTTTCAGCCTTCAGGTCACAAAATAATTAACTTCACATAACAAACCGATCTGCAGATTTTATGGCTACAATAATACAAGCTATTCGGCTATGTCAGCTAGGTAGCTATATTTAATTCATAATTAAATATTCGTTGGAAGGTTTAAAATAGGAGAAACTTATTATTGAAACGTTTATGTTCTTCAGGGAATAATTTATACCCTAGATGAAAGCCGAACATAAAGTTTTTTTTTATAGAATTCAAATTAGAAATCAAAACAAAGAGTTTACAATTTTTTCTCAGCGTCATATTAGTTTTTCAGACCATTGTTGTGCACAGAGTATTAAAAACGTTAAAAATGTATAAACAAATATATACTGAACCTAATTTCATGCAGTTTGCAGATTAATTATCCTAGACCTTAGTTCTATAATATTATGTGATAAACTCATTATATCCCCGGATCCTGGTGAGTTTCATTAAGTAATTAAAACTCTCAACAAATAAATAGAAATAGAATTGATTATTTTGTGCATTTGACTGAATTGACGAAGGGGAATGTCGAGATACTCGCACATTCATGTAGTGTTAGGAATATGCCGGGGACTGAGAAACAAGGTTTGAATACACTATAAGGTTAACCAGACGAGCAAAGTGTTCGGCAATACTTCGCAAATTAAATATTTGTGCAATCTCATAATTCTCGTCCGGGCACCCAAGTCTCTGTAGATTCCAAGAATGTTAATCTTTTATTCTATCTTAATTTTGATAAAATAAGTATTTAGCTATCTTAGTACTTAAAAAGCATGAAATGTACGCCAACTAGGTAATACTAACGACCTAGGTACTAGATAAAAAAAATTAAGTGGGAATAGTGGCTGGTATAGCAAGGTATTCATTTTTTCTCATATAATTCACAAACTGTTCGTCAAAAACGGGTAAAATATTGGTATACAGTTAATATCTTGTTGATTTACATGCTTTATTATCGGCTTGGGTGAATGGCAATCGTACGTCTGGCAGAAAATGACGTCTGGTCAACCTTATTATAGTATATTAGCCTAGCTGAGACATTCCCCAGTTATTATTGTAATAACCAAATCTTTCCTCACCTAGGAACGTATGACTCCAATTTCCTGGACTCGGGTAGGATTTGACGGCTTTGTGCAGACTTTGTTGGCGCCTAATGTTGTGCCACCAAGCAATGTGGGGTCAATCAAATTGAAATTGAACAAGTTTTCCTTTCTTGTTGTTAGTAACATAGTAAAATCATTATCAGGCACCTACACCTGTCACACTGATAAAGGAAGCGCTAGTACTTTGGTCCATGTTTTGGATGGTGGTGAGTGCCTTTGGATTTCTATTAAATATTTACATTATATATTTGTACGGAATGCAGAATGTACAGATTAGGAACTAAAAAACTACATGTTTTAAAATTGCCATAACCATAATTACATATGAGATAGTAAATTCAAACAGAGATCATTCGAATTAACATGGAATCAATTTTATTACCTATCTTGTTAAATTAGTTTTTTTCCAGATTGTCCGCCATCAGCAGTAATACACTTTTCAATACGAGACGCAAAATTATGAAGGACTTTACCGAGAATTTAATGTTTTTATATACCTTTTAAAGCTACGTTTCATTAATTTTATAAAACCTTAAGCAACAGTGAAATGCTTGATAAAGTCATTTAAGTATATTTCTTCTCGTATTAAGTAGTATATTACTGGTGACACTGGACACTTTGGAAAATAAATGGTTATACAAGATAATTCACCAAATTTCCTTCTTTTTCTTTCAAATGATTTATGTTTATATTTCCCATCTCGTATGTTAGAATAGTTACGGCGATTTTAAAATGTTCATTTTTTAGCGCCCACCCTGTATGATCTTATTACACGCTAGATGACAATATACGATATAGGACTTTTCTGGTGTAACGTTGCAGTGCTCAGACACTCTCAGTGCTCGGAAAGTGGATCACAGGTCATGACAGGACAATCAGAAATTTCTGAGGGTCAGATTGGTTCGAAACCTGTCACTTTCAGAGTACTGTTAGAATAGTCCTCTTGAATGGTTTTGAATAAGGATATTCTAATATTTTTACCAAAATATTTTTTTAGACGGAAGCATTTTCGATATTTTGAACAATACAATTTGTAACAGCTCTGTAAAACAATCCTTTTGAACTCACACTTGTGAATATGTTTCACTGGGGTAAGTTCCGAGTTATCGACCAGCTCCACATTGTCGATTATAGAAGAAAAGGATATATAATTATTATTATTTAACTTTTATATTTTAATTGATTTTTATCATAACTACATTTATAATGGATACCAAATAAAAATAACGAATTAAAAAATATATGATTTTATTATATGATCGATAATATGGAACCGGTCGATAACTCGGAACTTATCCCAGTTTCGTTTGTTACAGTAATAAAGAGTTAACTCTTACCCTTTATTTTTGTAACAACTGGGGTAAGTTCCGAGTTATCGACCAGTTCCTTATTTTCGATCAGATGAGAAAAATTATATATAATTGAACTCGTCATTTTAATTGATATCCATGATACATTCACGTATCATAAATTCCAATTAAAATAAATAAAATACTCTTTAACTTTCTTCGACAATATTACATTCTTATTTAATAATCTTTTTTTTAAATTGATGGATGAATTTAAACTCAAGCTTATTATTAGAATATCTTATATAAAGGTAATTATTTTTAAATCTATAGAAGGTGTTTAGAAAAGAAGAATTATAAGAATCCTCAATAAACTTTATTACTATCCTACCTTTCAGAATTACCTCCAATTGTCTCTTCAATTGAGTCACCTAAGTCTGAAATGCCATCGTGTTCAGAGAATTTCGATTTGGTCCATGGTAGGTGTCTCTACTACAGCAACGTAACGAAGAATTGGAAAGACGCACATGCAGATTGTTATCATAGAACCAGCAGCCTCATCACCTTCAAAGATGTCAAAGATTTGATGTCCTTCTTGCTCAATATTCAAAATTCAGGTTAGAATAATGTATATTAAAATCTCCCAGTCGGAAAATTATAATCACTGATCGCTGGCTTACAATTGATGATTAGACGAAAATACAATCGTAATATATAATGAATACGAAACACCTATATTTTTCGTCGGACATTGGAAACATAGGAGGAAAATTGCCCGAAATAGTTACTATTAGTATTAACCCATTAACAATATGAACAAAGTCTAATTTTCTATATTTTATTCATCAGGACCTACACATTACAAGTTTAATATGTGGACTGGACACGCTTATTTTGAAGAGGAAAACAGCAGATTCGGTGCACTGCATAATGACGCTCAGGTGAAGAAAGAATACTCTATTATTCAAAACGGCATTCAGTGTTAAAATTATAAACATGGTAAAATCTAAGAGTCGAGACAATCCATAACAAATTACAATAGTTTGATACCTTCTTTTCTGATTTGAGTGAAGTCATCTCACTGACTTCAAGAATACATTCTTCTTTTATGTTTCATTGAGCTGTAAATAGTACGAACCATAAATATAATGAATATAAATTATTTGTACTCTTTAAAATTAATATCAGACACCACCCTCTATCAACACATATCTTATTCTGATGTTTCGCTTGCAGGTTGCACCAATGTTGTACAGACACTCCGAAGTTGCGAGACTATCCTCCTGCGGTAAACTGCCTTCAGTCAAGTTCGGCATCTATCCCGCATCTGCAGCGGAGTGTAATTCAAAGAAGTACAACTACCTTTGCGAACAGCCAACTCTCTAATTCGTCACTATATTTGGGGAATAGTCTTAGATATATGAATGAAATAATTAACTTGTGTTCAATTTTATTTACAAATATTGTAGGTTGTTTTAACTCAATTTACTGAGCACTTTATTTACAACTATTGTAGGCTATTTCAACTCTTCACTGTGAAGTTTATTTACAACTATTGTAGCTTATTTTAACTCTTCACTGTGCACTTTATTTACAACTATTGTATGCTATTTCAACTCTTCATTTTGCACTTAATTTACAACTATTGTATGTTTGTTAACTCTTCACTGTGCACTTTATTTACAACTAGATTACGGGAACTCGGTAGAGCGCATACCTTCATCGTCGCTTTGACCCGTTCTCTCCCAAAATCTAATAAACTGGTGACTGGATAGTGACCAATCCTCCAACCAAATTTCATGCAATTTGGTTCAATACTTTTTGAGTTATTGAGTTATAAATGACCTTGACCTTGACCTTTAACCGGATCGCTATTAAAATTTACCAGATGGTTTCTGGACATTATCCAATCGTCCCATCAAAAGTTTCATGCAATTTGGTTCAATACTTTTTGAGTTATTAAGTTATGAAGGGCCTTGACCTTGATCTTTGACTTTTAACCCGATCGCTTCCAAAATCTTACGAAATGGTTCCTGTATATTGACCAATCGTCCCACCAAGTTTCATGCAATATGGTTCAATAATTTTTGAGTTATAAATGACCATGACCTTGACCTTCAACCGGGTCGCTTCCAAAATTCTACCAGCAGGTCACTGGACATTGACCAATCGTTTCACGAAATTTCAGGCAATTTGGTAGAACACTTTTTCAGTTAAGCGAATCAATGCCGGGTAAAATATGACCTTCCGCAAATTTGCGAAGGTAACTATATATATTGGTAGTTATTATGCAAAATTATTTTATAAAATTATAAAATACAAAATTATTCCATCAAATTGCAATACTTAATTATTCTATCAAATTGCAATATTAAATTATGCTATCAAATTATTAAAAAAATTGAGAATTAAAATTTTATGTTTACGGTTTTTATCCTTCCTTAAATAATTTGAGTATTTAGTATTTTTATTTCAATCTAGAGATAAAATATAGTGGAAGAGGATATAAATTTTAATAAATGAATATTAGGAAATAATTACAGAAACTTAGTCTATTTAAAATGACGAATTTAATATACGACTTAATATTTATAAATTTTTAATTATTGAAGGATTAAATTAGAAAATTTTCGATCAAAATTACAACAGTTCAGAGACCATGTGACACAACTCACCATATGAGAAATTATTAGAAACAAGTTTCAGTTTGTTCACAGAGAATATTTATTCACATATTAGTAAAGTTCGTATTATTTCTTCAAACATTAATTTGGAGTTCAAACTGTTGTGGCTTTAATTTCTCTGTTTCTTAAGTAGTCCGTGAAACCAGATCCGAATAGTGTTATTGAAAGCATTGAAAGAAGAATTCTCCAATTTTACAACAATTATTAATTTATTTATCACGGGTTCAACCTCCGCATCGGAACCAAAGGAAATATCGCTGACGTCAAAAGGAAATTAAATACAAGGGACTAGAAAAAGCAGTCAAAAAGGAAAGTGGATCCATGAACAAAATCACCTATCATCAGTTGGTAACAATGCTCATGGATGCAGAAAAGCTACTAAGTGAATGCAGTCACTTACTAAGGAATTTGACGAAAAGAGAAACATAAAATCTCGTAGTTGAAGAGCATAACCCTTTAGACAACTTTAGATATTTAGGAAACTACTTTCGATATTTAGAAAACAACTTCAGTCATTTACAATTGATCAAATGTGCATGAACTATAATGACCATTTTGGATTAAATGAAGAAGGAGATTAAATTGTAAAAGGATTAAGTATTGTTATTAACTTGAATACAGAATTACAGTTGGTGATGACTTAAATACGGTTGAGTCTTATTTAATTTAAAATGGTTGGAGTAAATGGTACAGAGGAGAGCAGACCAAGAGAGGGGCCATGTTCATCTCAGTTAAAGACTGACTACTACTAAACTGAACTTTACTTAATAACTCCTAACAGCTGGACACTTGTTACATAATTCCATGCCTATACATGCTATGAGTATACCACCGTAACTCTCAATATTGGCCGGTTATATCTTGAGTGGCTCTACCCAATTCTCATAGGCCTTACTAACCACAAGAATTGTCTTGTCATCCATCAAGTACTAATTGGATCACATAGAAAAAGATTCATTGATTATTACAAGAATTTCTAAGCTGTCTTTTACCCATCATTAAATTTTTAATTACTCCGTGCGAAAGATACCTAAGACTTGAAAGCAGTTAGACACATTCCATTACTATATGACTTATTTCAGATCTATGATTTTCTAATATATATAAGCTCTATTAATAGCTACAGTCATCAAAATCACATTCACAAAGAGACAAGTGGAACAATGCGAGAGTAAATTTATGGTTTCAAGTTCCGTCGTGAAGAGTGTCTGTTCTTGCATTAGTGGTGGAAAATTTATGCAAAGCACGCCATTTAGGGCTGAGAGAATGGCTCTTGAAACTTCAACCAAAGACTAATGACTGGGAGACAAATAAGAGATTCAAACTACTATTTGAAAGTAAATCATATTTTTGGACAATGGAATAAATACCATATTGTAAGTTAGAGTAGTTACAATATCTAAACATACCAATTATAGGATCATTTTTATGTATCTATAATTTCATTATTCAATAGAGATTATTTTAATATAGCTACAATTTCTAAATATACCAATTTGGATTCTTTTAATATAACTACAATTTCTAAATGCACCAATTGTGATTATTTTAATATAACTACAATATCTAAATATACAATTTAGATTCTTTTAATATAACTAAAGTATTTAAATACTCAATTGAGATCTTTTAATAAAATTATAATATCTATATATTCGATCGATATTCTTTTAATATGACTTCAATATCTAAATGTACCAATTGAGATTAAATTATTATAACTACAATAATTGAATATCTAGATTCTATTAATGTAGCCACAATATCTAAATAAACCATTGATAATATAGCTTTAGCAATATCTAAATGCATTGATATTTTAATAATTGAACTATGCTTTACTGGACCACATGCATATATACTTTGCAATATCATTTCCATAATGCATCTAAGTTTGTTGTTTCGCAATTCATAACAGGTATGCTCTAGCGTGCAATGTTTGAGTTGGAGGAATGATGGCGAAAAGTCAACACACTCGAAATAAGCTCCTTATTATATGCAGCTGCAATGGATTATGCAGTGAAGCAATCTAAGGAGAACGGAGATGTAATTTCGGTACAAAATAGTTGTCAATTTCCTCCGTCACTGAGGGAAATTCTACCTATTTAGGAATTAGTAAATCATATGAAAAACGGGATTGAAGATTGGCCTCAACCTGTTTTGATACCTAGTTTTTATTGGACTAATTTTGATCACTTGAACGATAAAGGGTTAATGTATTTTCAATTGATTTATTTTTCATTCAGGAAAGGTAAACACCTTGCAGATAGTACATGTAATCTTAAATATTTGCATCTCTTACAAGCAGTTTTTGTCTAGACTGTGTTCATTGGGCTCTGTAGTTATTTTAAGAAACGTGGTCTTGCGATTTGCTCTAACAATTCTTAGCCAGACATTTTCTCTCAGACAGCTTTGACTTTCGGCTAGACCTGTGCTTTGGTAAGAACGTTTTTCCTTCTCTTTCAAAAAAATTCATTACTTTTGAGACAGTAGCTCTTGTAACACCAAACCTTCGGACAGTTTCTGCCACTTTTATAATTAATTATAAGTCATAAACAATTTTCTTAATATGTAAAAAAAGCCATTTTAAATGAACATGTAACCATTTATAATATATATTTAAATATTTCAAGATTTGCTTGTCTACCTAGGTATGTAATATGTTCCAAACTCATGATGGAAATATGATAAGTGCTCCTGTATATGTCAATCATTGGTTTATTTTCAATGAAAATTTGTTCATCTTATTCTGTAGAATGTAGATCTGTAACAAACTTCATCATTGGAAAATTGGAACGATATATAATTAATTCTGACAAATTCATTTTCGCATTATTTCAAATTTTAGTGATAACATTAATAATTTCCGGGACTAAATGTTCACAAAACAGTAAATGTCTCTAAAGAACAGTAAATGTCTCCACAGAGCAGTAAATGTCTCTAAAGAACAGTAAATGTCTTCACAGAATAGTAAATGTTCACAGAACAGTAAATGTCTCCACAGAACAGTAAATGTCTCTAAAGAACAGTAAATGTCTTCACAGAACAGTAAGTGTTCACAGAACAGTAAATGTCTCTACAGAACAGTAAATGTCTTCACAGAACAGTAAATGTTCACAGAACAGTAAATGTCTCTAAAGAACAGTAAATGTCTTCACAGAACAGTAAATGTCTCTACAGAACAGTAAATGTCTCTACAGAACAGTAAATGTCTTCACAGAACAGTAAATGTCTCTACAGAACAGTAAATGTCTTCACAGAACAGTAAATGTTCACAGAACAGTAAATGTTCACAGAACAGTAAATGTCTCTACAGAACAGTAAATGTCTCCACAGAACAGTAAATGTCTCTACAGAACAGTAAATGTCTTCACAGAACAGTAAATGTTCACAGAACAGTAAATGTCTTCACAGAACAGTAAATGTCTTCACAGAACAGGAAATGTCTTCACAGAACAGTAAATGTCTTCACAGAACAGTAAATGTCTTCACAGAACAGTAAATGTTTTCACAGAACAGTAAATGTCTTCACAGAACAGTAAATGTCTTCACAGAACAGTAAATGTCTTCACAGAACAGTAAATGTCTCTAAAGAACAGTAAATGTCTTCACAGAACAGTAAATGTTCACAGAACAGTAAATGTCTCTAAAGAACAGTAAATGTCTCCACAGAACAGTAAATGTCTTCACAGAACAGTAAATGTTCACAGAACAGTAAATGTCTCTAAAGAACAGTAAATGTCTCCACAGAACAGTAAATGTCTCTACAGAACAGTAAATGTCTTCACAGAACAGTAAATGTCTCTACAGAACAGTAAATGTCTTCACAGAACAGTAAATGTCTTCACAGAACAGTAAATGTCTCTACAGAACAGTAAATGTCTTCACAGAACAGTAAATGTCTCTACAGAACAGTAAATGTCTCTACAGAACAGTAAATGTCTTCACAGAACAGTAAATGTTCACAGAACAGTAAATGTCTTCACAGAACAGTAAATGTCTTCACAGAACAGGAAATGTCTTCACAGAACAGTAAATGTCTTCACAGAACAGTAAATGTCTTCACAGAACAGTAAATGTTTTCACAGAACAGTAAATGTCTTCACAGAACAGTAAATGTTTTCACAGAACAGTAAATGTCTTCACAGAACAGTAAATGTCTTCACAGAACAGTAAATGTCTTCACAGAACAGTAAATGTCTCTAAAGAACAGTAAATGTCTTCACAGAACAGTAAATGTTCACAGAACAGTAAATGTCTCTAAAGAACAGTAAATGTCTCCACAGAGCAGTAAATGTCTCTAAAGAACAGTAAATGTCTTCACAGAACAGTAAATGTTCACAGAACAGTAAATGTCTCTAAAGAACAGTAAATGTCTTCACAGAACAGTAAATGTCTTCACAGAACAGTAAATGTTTTCACAGAACAGTAAATGTCTTCACAGAACAGTAAATGTCTTCACAGAACAGTAAATGTCTTCACAGAACAGTAAATGTCTCTAAAGAACAGTAAATGTCTTCACAGAACAGTAAATGTTCACAGAACAGTAAATGTCTCTAAAGAACAGTAAATGTCTCCACAGAGCAGTAAATGTCTCTAAAGAACAGTAAATGTCTTCACAGAACAGTAAATGTTCACAGAACAGTAAATGTCTCTAAAGAACAGTAAATGTCTCCACAGAACAGTAAATGTCTCTAAAGAACAGTAAATGTCTCTAAAGAACAGTAAATGTTCACAGAACAGTAAATGTCTCCACAGAACAGTAAATGTCTCTACAGAACAGTAAATGTCTTCACAGAACAGTAAATGTCTTCACAGAACAGTAAATGTTTCTACAGAACAGTAAATGTCTTCACAGAACAGTAAATGTCTTCACAGAACAGTAAATGTCTCTACAGAACAGTAAATGTCTTCACAGAACAGTAAATGTCTTCACAGAACAGTAAATGTCTCTAAAGAACAGTAAATGTTCACAGAACAGTAAATGTCTCCACAGAACAGTAAATGTCTCTAAAGAACAGTAAATGTTCACAGAACAGTAAATGTCTCTAAAGAACAGTAAATGTCTTCACAGAACAGTAAATGTCTCTAAAGAACAGTAAATGTTCACAGAACAGTAAATGTCTTCACAGAACAGTAAATGTCTCTAAAGAACAGTAAATGTTCACAGAACAGTGAATGTCTCTAAAGAACAGTAAATGTCTTTAAAGAACAGTAAATGTTCACAGAACAGTAAATGTCTCTAAAGAACAGTAAATGTCTCTAAAGAACAGTAAATGTTCACAGAACAGTAAATGTCTCTAAAGAACAGTAAATGTTCACAGAACAGTAAATGTCTCTAAAGAACAGTAAATGTCTCTAAAGAACAGTAAATGTTCACAGAACAGTAAATGTCTCTACAGAACAGTAAATGTGTTCACAGAACAGTAAATGTCTTCACAGAACAGTAAATGTCTCTAAAGAACAGTAAATGTCTCCACAGAACAGTAAATGTCTCTAAAGAACAGTAAATGTCGTCACAGAACAGTAAATGTGTTCACAGAACAGTAAATGTCTTCACAGAACAGTAAATGTCTCTAAAGAACAGTAAATGTCTCCACAGAACAGTAAATGTCTCTAAAGAACAGTAAATGTCTTCACAGAACAGTAAATGTCTTCACAGAACAGTAAATGTCTCTACAGAACAGTAAATGTGTTCACAGAACAGTAAATGTCTTCACAGAACAGTAAATGTCTCTACAGAACAGTAAATGTCTTCACAGAACAGTAAATGTCTTCACAGAACAGTAAATGTCTCTAAAGAACAGTAAATGTTCACAGAACAGTAAATGTCTCCACAGAACAGTAAATGTCTCTAAAGAACAGTAAATGTCTCTAAAGAACAGTAAATGTCTCTAAAGAACAGTAAATGTCTTCACAGAACAGTAAGTGTTCACAGAACAGTAAATGTCTCTACAGAACAGTAAATGTCTCTAAAGAACAGTAAATGTCTCTAAAGAACAGTAAATGTCTTCACAGAACAGTAAGTGTTCACAGAACAGTAAATGTCTCTACAGAACAGTAAATGTCTTCACAGAACAGTAAATGTTCACAGAACAGTAAATGTCTCTAAAGAACAGTAAATGTCTCCACAGAACAGTAAATGTCTTCACAGAACAGTTAATGTTCACAGAACAGTAAATGTCTTCCCAGAACAGTAAATGTCTTCACAGAACAGGAAATGTCTTCACAGAACAGTAAATGTCTTCACAGAACAGGAAATGTCTTCACAGAACAGTAAATGTCTTCACAGAACAGTAAATGTCTTCACAGAACAGTAAATGTCTTCACAGAACAGTAAATGTCTTCACATAACAGTAAATGTCTTCACAGAACAGTAAATGTCTTCACAGAACAGTAAATGTCTCTACAGAACAGTAAATGTCTTCACAGAACAGTAAATGTCTTCACAGAACAGTAAATGTCTCTACAGAACAGTAAATGTCTTCACAGAACAGTAAATGTCTCAACAGAACAGTAAATGTCTCTACAGAACAGCAAATGTCTTCACAGAACAGTAAATGTTTTCACAGAACAGTAAATGTCTTCACAGAACAGTAAATGTCTTCAAAATTATTCATGAAATCGCCACTTGCTCCAAAATTTCTACATCAAAAATTGCACTTCATGAATTCGAGATGAAAATTAGCATTTCAAAGGAATTGCAGAGAAATGTAATTCTTTTGTCCGATGTTAATAAGTTTGCAGGAACAATGGTAAGTTATACATGTAGTCAGTTTCAATAGTTTCGATGGGTATCTGCTCTCTACTAGAATTCAAGACGGAAAATTCCAATAGCGAGTTGTAGGTTTTTCATTTTTAAACAAAATATTATTCGATGAATATCTAATTGTAATTTATCATAAATTCAAAAGCATTTTCGTCGGACATTCCCCACAAAAAAAGCCGATGTTAATGTTTTAAATTAGGATACCTACAGGTATCATGGACACCAATTAAAATAAAGAGTTAAATGATATTAATTATATAACTTTTTCTTGTGATCGAAAATGTGTAACAGTCCGATAACGTGGAACTAACCCTATAATAGGTATTCATGAATTAATTCTTGTATAAAATACCTCACACGTATCACTAACATAATATTAAGTTTATCTTCAGAGTATGTAGCTAAGTAAAGAAAGTTACTACCACTGATTAAATCCCCTGATGAAACCTAATCTTTGCGTCCATTTAACGGCCAAATTCTTCAGAGGAAGAACTGCAAAATATCTTAACTACAAACAAACAAGCGGCAAAAAATTAGATTGCCAGAGGAGCAATTTGTCAAGAATATACTCACTCTTTGAAGATGTTAAGGAACTAGCCAACGCCTGAGACGCAAAGTGCCGTACACACGCAGCGATTTTTAAGACTTTCCACCAGACTTTTTGCTAAACTCCTCCTACTTTTTCCATGAGAATATATGAAAAAATTATATAATATTTATTTATTTCAGTTGGTATCCATGATACCTGCAGGTATCATGGATACCAACTGAAATAAATAAATATTATATAATTTTTTCATATATTCTCATGGAAAAAGTAGGAGGAGTTTAGCAAAAAGTCTGGTGGAAAGACCTAAAAAACCCTGCGTGTGTACGGTCCTTAAGAGAGGCATCTCACAGATACAATAACTCCCAAACTTTGTGTGGCCATAAAAGAAACAACGACACCAACAATTGAAGATAAAAATTTATTGGAGGACAAACTTTGAAGATTGGAATTCAGTGGAATTTGTTTTGAGGAAAATGGAATAATGATGAGGGTTGACATGTGGAGATATTGTTTCCTTAAATACGGTAGAACTTCTCTATAGTGGACACCTGAGAGTAGAGACCTGAGTAAGAGAATTACCTCGTATAGTGAGCAATTTTTTTTATATTATATTATAAGGCCTTAATTAAGTTCTAAAACTAAATAAAATTAAAAACACGATAGAAAACTCAAGCAGTAGATTCGATCTCTTGTTGGGAAATTATTATAAATATTAATCGTGTAAATAGAAGATAGTATTGTCGGGAATGTCCGACGAGAGACGATAGCCTATAACCATTGTTCAATTAACATCTATTTATGAATAAATAAATTGTCTTCACCGCCATTCTATATTCAAGTTAGCGTTGGGCAAAAACAGTTAATATGATTACACATAATAATTACAATTGTTATTTTTAAAGACAATTCAAAAGACTATAACGCGGAAATTATATATTAATTGCTTTTTAGTATTTAAAAGCAACATATATTGCGTATTAGCATTTCGCGTATAGTTAGGAGTATGCGTATTAGCATTTCATTGAAGATACTTATTTCTATTTAGTGTTTCTTCATTTAAATTACCTACACATCTGATGATTATAGTTGATAAAAAGGCACTAATGAATCTTCTGACACGTCAAAATAGCTCTTTTGCACCTAGTAAGTAAGGTCTACATTTGCATACTGCTGATCGTGCGGTAATGATGTGCAGCTATAGGTTTAATTGTCGTACATACCAATGATTTATGATTAGGATAGACAATACATTTCGTTAGAGTGGTGTATATAATTAATATAGAGAATTAATGCAATTGATCGTGTGAACTAAGTGCAGGGTGATTCAAAATCAGATGACCCATTTCGTATGTTGATAAAATGAAACCTGTTAAACCTAGAGTATTGAGGCAAAATTCATTGGAAAGAGAACGTTTGGAAGTTTATTTCATTTGATTTCTAAATGATATCTTCTAATGATAGTCACCTTCTCCAGAATTTCATACGAAAGTAGAAGTTTCATCATTGTTACTGTTTTTCTTCAGTTTTTTGTTAGGGTTTTGCGTATGTTCTAATCCCACAAACTGAAAATTCAAGGTAAAAAAGATATTTGTAAAACATTTGTTGCCACTCAGTGCTATTGTTCATGCAGTGCGAAATAATACCTGCAACATTTAGCCTCTACTTGGCCCTTATTATTATGATAATGACCAATGAAAACAACTTGCACTGTGGTAACTTCGATTAAAAACTTTATTTGAAAATGTCTATTATCAATCATTGAGGAGTCGGAATTCTAATTATTGTTAAAACAAAATGGAGTAATCGCCCACACAATCAGGAAACTCATTCTTTTGGAAGATAATTGAAAGATGTCTTAAATCCATGAGTGTGTAATAATACTAAGCAGAGCAACATACAAAAACTGAAGAAAAAAACAATGAGGATTCTTCTTATTTTGCATTATATTTTGGAGGTGATAGGAAAAATCCTGGAGAAAAAAAAAGTACGACATTTTTAACGAATTGTGGATATCTTTCAAAAGATATAATTTTAAAAACGAAAAGAATTTAAAAAAATTCTCTTTATCCATTTATGCATGATACTTATCATACATCCAAAGTGAAAGTTATGGTGGGGCCATAGAAGATTGAGAGGCAAAGTTATGGAAGGGCCATAGAAGATTAGTCCCCTCTCAATCTTCTATATTCTCACCACAAATATCCATTCATATTCCCATCTATTGATTCCAGGCAGTAATTCTTGATGACATCTGATAGGTACGTGCAGACTGTGCAGTCAATGCAATTACTCTTCAAAACCTGCCTCACGATATAGGAACAACTCTTGTGCCAAGGGGGTAAATTACGACTTATCGAACAGTTAAACATTTACGATCTTATATGTATGTAATATAAATAATATTATTTAACTTTCATTTTGATATCATTCTATGATATCAAAAATATATATAATAAATGTATCTTTTTTATATGATTGAAAATGTGGAACCTTCTGATAACTCGAAACTGACCCTAATTCTGGCTGTGACTCGGTTGAATTAATACGCACGTACTACTACTACTATGTACTACAGTCTACTACGTACGAAATGGTGTCCGGAAAACTGCCAGGCGGAAAACTGCCGAAGCGGAAAACTGCCAGGCGGAAAACTGCCAGTCACTTATTGGCAATACATGTATATTTTTGACTTTCTGAAATATTCTTCAGTTATGAACACATTTTAATTTATAAAAAAAACGGTTAGGGGACATTCACTTTTACAATAATAACTACATAGATATTGGAATACTTAAATAATATTCAAAGAAAAATAATATTTCAACAAATTTACTCTATTAAACACTCAGTAAATCAAACTTCAGTACACATAAGGATTTTGTAATTACTATTTTTAAATTATTTTCAAAGTTATATAAATTTTAAAAACATGTTCAGTTACGTTTATAGTCTCTTTTTTTTAACTTCCTATTGACGTCAGCAATATAGCCTTTGGTTCCGAATCAAACGTTAAACCCTGTGTACTGATTTGTGAATACTAGATAATTAGATATTCTCACAATAATATAATTTTAAATTATACAATAAATTAAGTGAATGTTAAATCAACTTATATGTATGTTAAATAGTTATTACATTTACATATTTATTCTCCATGTCATTAACACAACACATTCATTTTAACAATTTTCATTTATATGTAAAAAGTATTATTAAATAATATGCAATCCAATTCGATCGAGTGAAATTGTCAGAGAATTAGATAAGTAATAGCAATTTAATAATCATTGTTTTTTGGGTTGCAAATTCTAAATATTTCACGAATATCGATCAAAGTTTTTTTATGGTGAGTACAAGTGAATATTAAGCTTCCCTACAAACAATTCCATGTGTATACCATGTGGCACTTACATATTTAAATCATGTGTATACCATGCATATTTTTGGAAATGGATACTATATGTATTGCATGCTGTTTTAAGTGATAATATGGTAAACTATATGTGATTAGTCTAGGGCTGGGATAATATGCTCTAAAAACTATAGATCCCATAAATATCATAGACGAAACTAAATGAAATGGTATCGAATACTATTTACCGCTGGTTTAGAACGATTCAATACTCTTTAATTCTCTCCGTCTATAATATTTTCGTGATCTATAGTTTTTAGAGCATATTGTCACAACCCTAGTGATTACCATATGTTATAAGTATGGTATTTTACTATTTAACATGTTGCTATGAATGTGGTAAATAACACTTGGTAAACACCTGTTATAAGTATGGTAATTTACATGTGGATATGATGTGGTATATACAATTTCTATTTTATATGTTTTTTTATGATATGGTTTTAAAATGGCATAACCACATGTTAATTATGTGTTTTTATGATGGTTAG
>CANNZV010004783.1:0-35607 GCA_947561585.1 Caprella mutica
CCAGTGGAGCTAATCCAAATTACAACAGTACGGGCAGAAGGGGCACCACCCCCCTTCTCTTCCATTCATCACAGACAGCTTCAGAATAAAGCTCCTTGGGGCCTGTTTTAGTTTATTATTAGATGACTAATGAACAAATCAGATCTAAAAAATAATCTCATTTCTTTTTCAGTCGAAACCTCTCCTCAAAAATGCAAAAATATTTCATTTACCTAATAGAAGTTAACAAATTAGTAAGAAAGTGATGCATATCAGTTGATCAGGGAATTTTATTCTTTCTTTTCATCAAGTCTTAAATCCTTTTTTAACTTTTAATATATAGAGTGATTCAAATACAATCCCTAGAGTGATTTAGATAATGGGTTTGACTACATTATACATTTCAAAGGGTAACTAAACATTTCTCTTTTCATTGGAGAAATGAACATCTTACTGTTTCAAACTTATAATACATATTGAAAAAATTACGCTATTTTACCAAGTTGAAGGTAAATAATTTAGAAGTATATGACTAAATTATCAAAAATGTTACCTATACCACTTGTCGGTTGAATTTTCCAATATGACTATTTCTCTTATATCGTTTTGTGAAATCTTTTTCCTACTTAACAATAACCTTTCAGTGCGAATGTTCAATAAAACATTTAATGTATAAGTACTTTCAGTCTTCGTTGAGTAACCAAGGCTACCTACCGACTGATAAATATGGGAAAATACGAAAATAAAAATATCTTGAGCAAATGAAACTTATCTCCTGCAAAACTATTAGTCGGATAATAAAGGAAGCAAGTATTAATTTAAAGTAATTAAATAATTTGCAGTTACAACATGATAACCTGAGCCGAAATCAAAACAATTAATTTTCATCATGTATATTACAATTTCTTTGATATTACCAATTTGTATTATTAGGAACTAACGAACGTAACTACCCTGCATTTGAGGCAAATTGTTATAACTTTTATTTTCGCTATATTTAATGACTTAAGCAGGCAATAATTTGAGACAATAATAACATGCAAAAAATTTCCATTTGATATACAAGGTCACATTCTAACAACGAACCAAATTTCGTTTTATTTAAACATATATTTGCAGAAGATTTCAGTACAAACCTACTCAATTTACCTAATAGAAAATAATTAATAATCAAAAATGTTGCATATCAGTTGGTATCGTTCTGATTCTATCTTTTGCAAAAATATGTTTTAATCTAACGAAATTTGGTTCGATGCTAGAATTTAGTCATATGTTTCTAAATAATTAACTTTCGACTTGGTAGAATATCGTAGTTTGTAGATTAAATTATAGGCTTCAATATGTATTATAAGTTAGAAACAATAAGATGTTCATTTCTCCCATGAAAAGAAAAATGTTTAGTTACCCTTGAAATGTATTATGTAGTCAAACCCATTATCTAAATCACTCTAGGGATTATATTTAAATCACTCTGTATATTTAAAGTTAAAAAAGGATTTATGCTCTGAAGAAAAGAGGGAATAAAATTACCTGATCAACTGATATGCATCAATTTTATACTAATTTGTTAACTTCTATTTTTTTAGAGGAGAGGTTTCAACTAAAAATGAAGAAGAATTTATTTTTATATTCAACTTCTTCTTCTGGTTTCTAGTACTAAACTAAAACAGGCTCCAAGGAGCTTTATTCTGAAGCTGTTTGTGGTGAATGGAAGAGAAGTGCCGTGGTGCCCATCTGCCCGTACTGTTGTAATTTGGATTAGCTCCACTGGGATCCATCCTGAAACTGTCTGAGTTGCATTGTAGTTTGAACTCCTTATTTGATATTAATTATTTAACAGTGTTTATGCTAGAATGATAAGCGAATAAAGTCTTAAAATAACTGGAAGTTTTTTATATTAGCATACAAGCTTTATATATAAAGAGGTCATTATATGTATATATCCCTTCCCCCCCCCCTACCCCGGTTGTGATGGGTTGGTTCAACATGTATAACCCAAAATTACTCAGTTTTTAGAACCATCACTTTACTATCTATAATAGGTTTAAAATTATAATATTAGTTTTGAATAGCCTTTTTTCGTATAAATATTTAATAAGTTATAGCGATTGAACATGAGAGTCTACAAAATACACATAGAGAACCCTAGGTGAACCGGTCTTAATTCACTACCAAGAGAGTGTGATAAGGGGCGCGCACCATCCTTGGCAGCCAAACTACTCAAGGTATTACCAACTGCTATGGGTCTGATGCCACCATCCTTTTTGGTTAAAGCACATAATGTGGCTCCATAGAAAGTTGACAAAGCAAAATCAGGAACTTCTCCTCTCAATATCGCATTCACAAAATCTGTCAGAGTGGTCAAAAGACGTACTCCAGCCTCTGCAGATGAATGGGACAATAGCGTCTTCAAATGACCTGGCCTGAGGCCATCAGTTCCTCCAGCAGAACCAGGACGGAAAGAATTAACAGCCCTCAGGACATCTTCCTCCAAACAATAGGCACAATTAAGAGAATTATCCGGAGACTCTGGCATCATCAAGTCTAGCGGGGCAGGCAGGTGTTTAGACCTCAACGCTCTGACAGTCTCTTTGTTTCGTTGGGCCAGTCCATCCAAAGATGACAGCTCGCGAACTGCTCCACTCACGTCACCATCTGCAAACTTAGCTGCCACTCTTTTTTTCAACTTTTGTAACTTGTCATCGTCTGAAGCGTGTCGATTATTAACAACTTGGATTATGGGTTCAGGCAGCGTAGGTAGGGAGTCAGTCTCTAAAAACTGGGCTACCTGCCGATTTTTTTTTTGGTAGCAAGAGAAACTTTACGACCTTCCCTACCGCCATCTGGGCACTGTAGCCCCCAGTAGCAGAAGCTCATAAGCCTTGTCCATGCTAATTGGGTCTTCTGCGTCAGAGCCTCCTGCAATAACAGTTGGAGAGCTCCCGCCACAGCTACTGATCCCATGGGAATCGTATTTAGGACTCTCAACCTGCTACGACAGCCACCAATATATGTCTCCAAATTCACCAGCTGATTGGGCCGCTCCTGGGGGTCATCGATTGTACCCCGCCCTCGACACGCCGCACAAACCCATCTTACTATAACTGACGCCTGTGCCCTGGTCAGTCCCACACATGACCTGTGAAACCATCCAGAACACAGTGCACATTTAACTCTTTTCTTCGGGTTATTTCGTGTATCACATGAGATACAGAGCACATTCTCACCCTCAATCAATAAAATAAATTAGCAGTCTGACTGGCCAAACAGAGCAAATGCCACCAGCACCCCTCAATCGGAGTGCCCATGAGCATTCAGGGGTCAACAACCTTCCTGCTCAGTACTCTAGAAACACTTGGCAGACGTTCAGAGTTCACCAGGCAGATTAACAATTCCTACCTCAGCTGTAATTTAAACCTCCTGCAACACAACTAAACAAGGTTAACTTACCAGCTAACTACAAAATAAAAAGGTTGAAAGAGATAAAAATCAAAACTAACTGACGATAAAAACAACCTAAATAAAGGTACTAAAGAATGGCAGTAACGCTGCTATTTGCGCTGCATAAGGGATTAACAATTACAAAGTACAGTCAGAGCCAGCAAAGTACAGTCACCGGTCACTCAAATGTGCTGACTAAACGAAACACAGGTCTGACGCACGAGATAATTATCAGAGGTGTTTAATAACAACAACCGACTCCCATCACTACTCAATAGGTATTAGAGGTATAACTACTCAATTTATAACGGCATATTTAGCATAGAATTTAGGCTATAAAGCATATTTTAAAAACATATTTTGCATAGTTTTTAGTGCCATTCCGCCTAGATTGAAAGGGCATAGAAAAGTCGGGCTTTAGTGATTACAGCTGTCAAGATACGGCCAATTTAAAGTAAAATGTTATTTACAACTAGGGACTGCTATATCTTCCTATTATTATTTCTCTGATATATTTTTGTAAAGCTACAATAAATTAAAAATTGAATAAAAGATGTTTTTTCTAATAAGTTTTAGTTTAGTTCCTATTTTAAAAATACTCCAAATCTAAAGGAAACCCTTTGTAGAATATATTTTCATCACAATTACTTATCCTCTGATGAGAATTATATGTAGATACTCTAAGAAATTTATATAATAAATCAATAAAGTAATTCTATACATTGAAGGGAACTCTACATTACTAACTCAATTAAATGTATGAGTAAAAAACAAATGTATCTCACATTACCTGACATACATCTTTTCCGCTAATTTGTTAATTTCTATCAGGTAAATCGATAAGGTGTGTTATTTATGAAGGAAAAGTTAATCCATAGAATTTTATTTTTGTTTTATTATTTTTGGGGGTGCTGGACACTCAACAATGAATAAAAATGGATATTTTATTATGTGTGAAAATAAAGAAATGTTTTATGTATGTATAAAAGAAGGAGACAATGGAGGGGGATTAGTCACAGTGGCTCTATCCTTATGCTGTCTGTGGTGAATAGAAGAGAAGAGGGTGTTGTCCCTTGCAACCAATTCGAACTGTTGTAATTTGGACTAGAGTTTAAGTTTCTATGCTTACAGTTTTTAAATTCTATATTGACAGTTTCGGAAATTTTAATAAAAGTTGATTTAAATTACCTCTTAAAAGTTTGAACTTTTTATATACATTTACATGTCATATTTGTAAAATATTTTCTCAGAGGAAAGTATATGCAATTTACATCCTAAAAAATTGATAACTAATCTGTTGATATAACATTAGTATTTTATATCAAATTTTATTAATAACTCTGAATACTTTCTAATCGTTCTTATGGATTAGAATGCTACCTACCATCGATTGGTGTAGAATAAATTAACTTCAATTTTAGTAGTAATATTTAGAGGAAATGCTACCCCCTTTACTTCATGAATTGGGGGGGGGGGGGGTACAGTGAAAACTCATTTATTATTGTGTATCACCACCAAATATGCATACTTTTCATGATTGATGATGACAAAGTTAAGCTTGAATGTATACTAAAAGAAAATAGTTCTGAACAACCAATATAGCTCGATAATATTCATTGAGTAAATTATTTAATTTTAAGCTAATTTTAGTTCAGCTCCTATTAAAAAATACTGTAAATCAATTGGGACTTCTTTGTCAAATATATTTTCATCATAATTAATATCTTCTGAAAATAAATCAGTGTAGTTACCCTAAGAAATGTATTTGATAATATTTCACAGAATTAATTCTATTGCTGTGAATTACACATTATTGACTCAAATAGATGTAAGAACAAAACCATATACATCCCTCAATAACTGATATACATCTTTACCAGCTAATTTGTTAATTTCTATTAGGTAAATCGATAAGCTGTCTAATTTATGAAGAAAAAGGTTATCCTCATTGTAATTTCTTACATTAGTATATACTCTTATTATTATTTTTGCGGGTGCTAGCCACTCAATAAGAATAAAAGTGGATATTTTATTACGGGTAAAAGTCAAGAACTATTTCATGTAAGAGAAGGGGGAGAGGGAAGTAATTGGGGGGCATCGCTTAGCTACGAACTGTTGTAATTTGACTTAGCTCACAGATGTTCTATCCTGAAGCTGTCTGTGGTGAGAAGGGGGTTGTGTCCCTTGCAATCAATCCGAACTGTTGTAATTTGGACAAGAGTTCCTTGTTTACAATTTTCAAATGCAGTAATCACAGTTTGAAAAGTGTTTCTAAAAGTTGAGTTGAATTATCTCTTCAAAATTTGAACATTTCGTTCAGTATAAATCTTTCCAATCATAGTTTTAAACTATTTTCCTCACAGAAGACAATATGCATTTACTCATAATTAAATATTCGAAAATACTTAACTTGATTATATCAGAAAAAGAATAAATTGTCTTCCATTTAATATGGAATATCCATTAATAATGGTTTGTTGTTGTTATTCATATATTAAAAGTACTAATAATAATTTTAATTCACCTATACAATATAATTAATAAAATACAGCTAGTTTGAGAAATTGTGTTAGGTGAAATGAGTAGGTGAAAAGATAGATTGTGTAGATTTCAATTAAATATTTTATTACTACAATAATCTTGTGTAAATTTTGAAGGGTCGATTCAAACATTCATTACGAATGGATGATTGACCTAAAGAAACAAAAATAACAAGGACTCAAATCACAGTTTGGTAAGAATATTGCCATAATTTTTGCCAAAGAATAATTTATTATTATTTAAAAAAGCTAGAGCGAACTCTACAGGGAAAGAGCAAGCCCCACAAGTCACACAGACCACCGCAGTGTTTCGCCAGCTGGCTAAAAGGAAGAGAAGAAGAAGAAAAAAAAAAAAAAAAGATAGCCAAGGTCAAGCTAAAAGGAATTTGTTGACCTCTGATTTAAAAGCTCCAACATTACCACCGGCAAACATACTATTGTTCAATGAGTTCCAAAGGACCACAGAAGCTGGAACAAAAGATCTAGAAAACTGTTTAGTTCTGCATCGAATACTCTCAAAAGTACGAGAAGGACGACTTGCTGCGTAACGTGTATTGCGCTGAGCGACATAAGGAGCAGGCAGATAAGGACAGATTGGATGCTCAGGTCTATCAACAATCTTGAAGAGCATTGACAAAGTTGCTACATCACGCCGGTGCCACAAGTCACATGAGTTTCCACCATCCATCATAAATGAAGCTTGATTTACAACACGGTCAAGTAGATGTAGATGACAGTCTGCTGCAGATCTCCAGACAGGGGAACAATATTCTAAAACTGGCAACACAAAACTTCAAAAGCATTGGACAACAAGATCCTTATCTCCAAAAATTCTCCACGCCCGTCTCAAAATCCCTATCTTCTGGGAAGAAGATGCTGCAACCCTTCGCAAATGTCCTTCGAATGTTAGCTTGTTATCAAAGGACACACCTAAGATAGTAACATCACTAACATCCTCCATAACACTATTACCTATGTGCAACACAGGGAATACAGGTTGGATAGTGCGACTTCTAGAAAAAACAATAGATTTCGTTTTATTAGGATTCAACACCATACCATTATCCATGCACCACCTGTTTATATGATCATAAAAAATATATATATAAAAGCAAATGATAAAAATCGAAAATAAATTGATTGATTTATAATACAGACATGTCAATTTTTTTTTAAATTTTTATTATTCATTAAAAATCGCTTTAGAATAAAATTGGAAAATAAATAAAATTTACCTTCTCAAAAACTCTAAATTAGATAGTTTTTATTTTAAACGTTTGTTTATTTAAACAATAGTTTGGATCTTTCTAATTACATTAGGACCATTGTTTACGTAAATGTTCTCTTACATTTAAATTTATGCCTACATATAGTCTTATATACTTTATGAATATTAATTTTTTAGTGCAGTATGAATCAATTAATAAATTTTGAATCCCAAAGTTTCTGATTTAGCTCTGAAAATATTGATTGTCACTGATTGTCACCCTGAATTTGCTAGTTATTTATATCATCAACCTGACTCTTTAATGTCTGTTTGTAATCTTTGTATCTTGTACTGCTGAATGATTAATGTTATGCTATGTGTTACCGGTATTTTTTTTATCTATTTAGGTTCCTTCTGAAGCATTAGCTTAGTTAGGCCTTATGGACCAATAACTGTTTTTTATACATTAATTGATATGAAAAGAGTATCATGATATCCGACGTGCTATTGAAATTGCTAGGACAATATGTTTGAATAAATAAATTTATATACACTTTACCATTTCATTTTCCAAATAGATTTTTGTGTTTAGTAGGCTGTTACAGATTTCATTTGGTAACATCTGTTCATTCTCCGCTAATTTTTGTATTAGGTAGACAAGTATACTTCATATATTATCACCTCTTAATTTTCCTCTTAAATTGTTGTTGTAGGTAAACTCGTAGTCTTAGTTTTCCTCTTCCATCTGTGAGTTACTTTTTGCTTCCATGAATTTTTGAAGATTCAATATGATAGTTGCCTATAATTATTTTGTGTATATCATGAGGGTATGACGATGATGGTTCATCGCCGACATTCTCCTTATCAGTCGCCTTATCTCTACACTTTTACAGCGTTCAGTAATTTTATCAACACAAGAGCTAAGTTAACAAAGAATGTTGAAATTATGTTAGATGTTGACAATTCAATGATGTTAACATGTAAATTGACAATATTGTCGTCAAAAATTGCTACTACAACATGCACGGCAATGAAACTGTTTCTAACCATTGTAAAATATTGTAATCTGAATGAAATAGAGGGAAAATTGGTAATCTCAATGAAGTAGAGAGAACATTGATAATTTCAATGAAGTAGAGAGAACATTGATAATTTCAATGAAGTAGAGAGAACATTGATAATTTCAATGAAGTAGAGAGAACATTGGTAATCTCAATGAAGTAGAGAGAACAATTTTAATTCATTTCCTGTCCATTGACATTTTATTTCACAGTTCACAAATTAGTTATCTTTTATTTTTGCCATTGGAATTTCTTGATAAATCTTAT
Source organism: Caprella mutica (assembly GCA_947561585.1). Lineage (NCBI taxonomy): Eukaryota > Metazoa > Arthropoda > Malacostraca > Amphipoda > Caprellidae > Caprella > Caprella mutica. The sequence goes on from CANNZV010004783.1 coordinate 8,496, forward strand.
CGCCTCAGGATATCCTCATCTCTTCTACTAGCAGCAAACTGTGAGGATTAAATCAGTGCTCAGTATAGTGATATACAGTGAGAAAGTGAATGAAGTGATGTAGAAGTGCTGGTAAGTAATTTCTAATGATTTTAACTAATTCAAGATTTAATATAACATAACAGACAGCTTGCTTATAAATAACATTTTCTAAGACATTGACTCTTAGGCTTACTAAGGCTTAGTCGAATAAACTGATTGTAGTCAGAATATTTTTCTCAAATATAGATATGGGGTGTGATCTGTGATCGGCAGTACAGTACTTAGATACGTGACAATCGAACTAATATAACACTTACTTTATGTATCTAATATGGTGGAATTGAGTTTTACCTCAATTGTAGTATTGGGAAATTGCGTTCTACCTCTGTTCTAATTTAGAGGAAGTTGTGGTTGGTGTTTTTCGAGTATTGTGGAAATGACTTGGGATATGAGCTTTAATATAAGTTTGGAAAAACTTAAAAATAATAGCTAATACTTTAATCAAATTTATGTACAGATTGTTATAATAATAAGAATATTATTGTGTTTGTTCAGTTGTGAAATAAACTAAAATATTGCACATCAAACTCTCAGTGGAGGAATATAAATAATGAATGTTCTACCATAAACTAACCTTATTATCATATTTTGTTCCAGTTAAAGTAAGGGTTCTATTTCCTTAATATTTTAAAATTGATATGTTTCATTTTGAGGAAAATCCCATACGTCCAGAAATGAATAAATAAAGTTAATAATCATAATATATCATTGTGTGTGACCTTAAAATTATAACTATCTTATGCTAGGTTTACTAGGACTCTAATCAATAGTTTCCTCTAGAATCAAGTAATGTGACACTCTGTTCAAAATGATCAGATGGTCTCAGTAGGTATCAGTATGTGGGAGAACTCTCTAGGCCTTACCTAGCTTGTCACCTCTAGTTACACAGTATACGAACACTCAATCAATGAATTTATGCAATGAATGGAACAACAGGTGGAAGATGGTAATCAATAAGTAATTGAATAGTGGTTATTCTTTCACTAATTATTTATTTTCTCCTTTACTAGATTGTACTCCAGATCGTTAGACAAGAATAATGTCTGCAGTAAAAGATCTGACTCCACTTGGAATCAAAGAAGTAGATCTGAATTTACTGAGAAATGATCGCATTAAGTTCGACTGCGGACCTCTGGTCTATCGGTCCATTATTGACTGGGGATTCTCTTTACCCAAGAATAAGCTAATTAAAGAACATATCAATGATCTGGAAATTGAAGAAAAAATACGAATCAAGTGTAAGGTAGACCTCAAAAAATGGATGAAAAGAAATGAAACCAAAATTGCTATGGATTCTTTCTCTGATTTTGACATAACAGCACTGCATGATTTTCTCCCAATTCTCTGCTATGAAAAGATAGTTCAAACTGGAGGCCAGGAGTATAAAGAAAAAATCAAAGATCCTAACTCTGTGGAAAGCCTTCTCAAAGATATCAAAGCCTTCAGAAATAAAGTGAGTCATGAATATGCAAAAGCTGTTAAAGTTTCTCACATTGATGAAATGAAAGACAAAATGAGAAAATGTATCAGAGTTGCTGGCAAGCTCTATGGCAAAGATCAGACTGAAATTGAGGATAAGGTGAAAGATTTGGATGATGAGTTTGAAAAGATTCTTCTTGACACAACAAATTTATATGAAAACAGAGTGAAGTATATCGCTCAAAAAATCTCATCTGAAGTCCCGTCAAGCATGCTAGAGAGATATTCGCCATACTTCTCTGTTCCTCTGCCGGGTAGCTCTAAGAAAATAGATACCTCAGAGATTTTTCAGTGTTCTAAATTATCTGTAATTACTGAGGACAAAGAAAGTACAACTAAAGATAACAAAACTGTATTTCCCTGTACCGAAATATATAACTACTCACATAACAAGTTTGTTGTTATAAATGGAGGGCCCGGTTCAGGGAAAACAACCCTGATGCGGAATATGTGTAAAGATATGCTAGAGACAACAGTTCATGGTAGTGCACCGAGGTATGAAAAAAATGAGAAATTCAACATCCCTATATACCTCGAGTGCAGGAATGAGCACCAGACAAATCTTTCCAAATTTCTAAGAGAATATCTCAAAGATTTTCTTTCTCCCGAAGATGACATCTATGAAGCCTTCAAAATTGTGAAATATTTAGTATTTCTCATTGACGGCTACGACGAAATTAATAATAATTGTCGACAGCTTGTCGATAGCATCATAGATTTCTGCAGAGATCACAACGCTTGTTGCATTGTTTCTTCTCGTGTTGATGCAGGGAATAATTTCATTGGCGAGCTGCAAGATAGAAATTTGAACTGCATAAAAGTGTTCATCGAACCCATCAGCGAAATGAGCGACAAAGTGAACTTCCTGAAGAATTATGCTGAAAAGATGGATGATTCTATTGACACTGACAAGCTTGTTAACAGCTTTAAGAATTTGTCTGCAGCTGCCAGAGAAGTTTTCTCTTCTCCAATTCTTTTGGCATTATTCATCTCTTTATTCGTACATGAACCAGACTCAGTATCTCAGATGAAGAATGAACAAAGTGCTTACGAAGCAGTTCGAACAAATATCCTACGTGAAATGTCAAGAAAGCTGAGGAATACTACTGACTCAAAAGGAATAGCTGAAGATGTTGTTAAACTGCTCTGTCACTTCTGTCTTAAACTCTTCAGGGCAAAGAAATACTTCCTGGAAGGAAAAGATTACTCCGACCTGGTTGCTGAATGCAAGAAAATAAGGGGAATGCCTGAATACGTAGACATTCATAGTTTGCTTTCTTGCATCTTAATGCCAGAACACTCGTTCAAGTTCACCCTTTATACATCCTACCAGTTCATGCACAGCACTATACAGGAATTCTTGGCAGCCAAATATGTAGCGAAAACATCAGAAAGCGTCTAGATGACAGAAGGTCACATCGTCTGTTACATTCCAGATCTCTCTCTGATATGAAAAATGCTATTGTAAGAAATTTCCAAAAAACTGCAAGAGTTCTTCAAGATGACAGGAGTTCACAGAGTCAATCTGAGGATAAACAACTACTTAAGCTTCTGCAGGTCTTGGAGCTTGATGAATCACAGAGAGACATTGAAGATGAAATGAAAAGGTAAGTTGTTGACTATTAATGTCTTAAAAAATATTTCAACTCAAGTAATTACTCATTAATATATCTATAGTATTACACAGTTGTAATTTAAATTTAGTATTACATAGTTGTAATTTTTTTTACTAACTTAGTAGTCATAAAAGCGTGCAGTTGTAATAAATTTAGTACTTTTTAGTTGTTTGTTCTACAATTTTTATCATATAAAGAATAAAAGCTAAAAAAAAAGGGAAAATATACCCCCCTTTCACTCATACGCTAAATGAAGAATAGCTCATCAGCAACCTAATATAACAATAGGAGCAAGTAAAGAAAACGGACCAGAAACAGACCAAGTAAAGTTACCGGACCAGAAATTAAGTTAGTAAAGATAACGGACCAGAAAACTTTATTTCAGTTTTGTTAAATATTTGCTTTAGTATTTTATAAATATACAACATTACAAATGATATTATTAATGATTATATATTAATTTTACATACTTTATTAATTGACAAAATGGAATAAAAATACGTGATCCATTTTGAAGTTGTGAAGAACGAGTAGTAAACATAAAGTTATGATAAACTACTCTAGAGAGAGGAAGTGTTGCAGCGATTGCAGGACGCTAAGGAAAACGGTGTAAAACCTTATTTTGTTTCAGTTATATCATTTCTCCAATAAACTGACGCTAGATTGCCAGTCACGTGACCTAAAAATAAGGATTTTAGCGTCCCGCAAGACGCGATATTATTTTGACCACTGACTCACCACCAAGTAGTGAGTCAGTGGCCAAATAAATATCGCGTCTTGCGGGACGCTAAAATCCTTATTTTAGGGTCACGTGACTGACAATCTGGCGTCAGTTTAATGGAGAAATGATATAACTGAAAAAAAATTTAATAAAGAAATGGTATAACTGAATCAAAATAAGGTTTTACACCGTCTATCTTAGCGTCCTGGTATCGCTGCAACACTTGATCTCTCTAGAGTAGTTTATCATAACTCTATGCTCACCACTTGGTAGTAAAAAATTAAAAAAACTGATACTCAAATCATTTAATGTGGTATCTATGATTCCAAAATAGTACTCTTATTCCAATTATTGTCCAATATTAGTAATTTAACCAAGTAAAGCAAATGGTGAGTCAGTGGTCAAAATGACATCGCGTCTTGCGGGATGCTAAAAATCCTTATTTTTGGGTCACGTGACTGGCAATCTAGCGTCAGTTTAATGGAGAAATGATATAACTGAAACAAAATATGGTTTTACACCGTCTTCCTTAGCGTCCTGCAATCACTGCAACACTTCCTCTCTCTAGAGTAGTTTATCATAACTCTATGAAGTAAAGTTAACGGACCAGAAATGAAGCTAGTAAACATAACGAACCAGAAAACCTGGTAAAGTTAACGGACTGTGGTCCGTTATTTTTACTTGCTCCTAACAATATTACAACCATAATAGAACCTTATTTCAACTGTAACATGGCCATATCACAACCATAACATAACCTTATCTCAACCATGATATGACCATAATAATACCATATCTAAATTATCATAAAACCATATTTCAATCATAATGTAAACATATTTCATCTATAGTATAACCATATTTCAACAATAATACAGTAATTTTTCAATCGTAATATTACTAATATAACCAAATTATATCCGTAATATAATCATATGTCAACTATATTATTACCATTTTTCAACTATATTACATGTATAATCATATATAAACCTTAATATAATCATATTTCAACCATAATATAATCATATTTCAACCATAATATATTCATATTAAATCATAATATAACCATATTTCAACAATAATAAAACCATATATCAACCATAATGTAATCATCTTAAACAATAAAATAACCATACATGAATTTATTCATATAATAAAATTAGAGCAATTGCGATCAGTCTGAAAATAAATTTAGGCGTATAAAAACTGAAAATCAAGATTGCACTAACTAAACTAATAATTATTAAACTACAAAGTAGTACACACACGTGATTAAACTACACAAAAGTAATTAAACTACACACGAGTGAATAAAATACACACACACATTTGATTGAATAAGCCGAACTTAAATAAACTCCACATAAACGTGAATAAACTACACAGCTACACATGTACATTGTACTATATAGTATACACACATCATACACAAAGTGTAAAAACAACAATTAAAATTAATGAAATGCTAAACTAAATTATAAATTTAATTTTCCGACAATAAATGTATTTATTTTTTGCTCAACAGGTATGGTAATATCATCAAACTTCTGATTTTGGAAACCTTAGCAAATGGACTGTTGCCAAAGTACAGCAACACCTTCACTCTACTGTTGAAGAAATACTACAAACCCTGGAATTCTTCTCCTGACTATCACTTAGATCTCATTCTGTCATCAGGCAACAGTGCAGACATCATTAGCATTGTGTCTGACTGCATGAAAGGATGGTACAAATATAACTTAGAGTACTCCAGACACATCAAACCCATGACTGAAGTTGTGCAGACCATGGAAATTGGAGTTAAAATTTCTTTTAACTCTAGCGACGTTGTGAATACTCAGCACCTGATCAAATTGCTCACAATACTGGGAGACAGCAGTGGAATTGAGCTTAATTTGCGTCATAGTCACGACAATTACCATTTACAGGAGGGAGAATTCTACACACAGCTCAAGAATAGCAAGTTAGTTACTTTTGATGTCATTCATATGATCTGTATTCTAATTGAAATTTACAAGGTTGAGTTCCGAGTTATTGGACGCTCATAATTTACAGAAACATTATAATAAACTTTAGTACACCATAAATTTTAATTGGAATCCATGATTCTTGCATGTATCAAGAATGGTTAGACTGATCATTCACGTCTTAGTGCTAGATAGATCCTACTTCCAAATGTTTGATAAATCCATTAATTTAATCCACTAACTTTATTAATCCTATCTGTAGGTATTATGCATTCCAGTTAAAATTAAAATTATTGTAAATTTATTATTATTTTATATTTTCTTCTCATATATCCGAAGATGTGGAACAGTTCGATAACTCGGAACTTACCCTACATACAATTGAATAACACACAGTGTTAATATTGCAGAAATAAAATATGAATGTATAATCTAAGAGTTATACTGCTCGATTGATTCACATTATAAATAATGGAAATATATATTTGATAAAATGAAATCTAAAAGAATTTCAGTCGTTAAAATTTATTAATAAAATCATAGATATACATAGAAATGATAAGGCTACTTAACAAAACTTTCAACTTACAATTATTAGTTACAAATTACTTCATTTTCTTTTCCACAATACCATCAGGTGCAAGGTAACATACTTTAGAGCATGCATTGCATCAGGCGAGCATCTCTCCATTGTGGTACAAGTTTTCAGAGGTTATTATCTGGCCATCAGCACACCGTCGGTGACTGACATCAGCTTTGCAGCCTTAGAGGAACACAAAGGAAATTTTTGTGAGTGCATCAGTTGTGCTATTGAAAAAGAAACGTTTGTTAATAATTCATTAATACTTTATTATTTTATTAATCCTTCCTGTTGTCTTGATCAAAAAATGGATTTATCATTAAATTCATTAATCTTTACTATGGATTTATGTTAAATTCATTAGTCCTTATTATTTTATTTTAAATGTTATAATATTTCTTATTAATTTACATTTTAGTTAATAATTCATTTTGATTTTTATATAGTTTAAGCAATTCCAAGAATACACAAAAAGACATACACAAAGAATATAAAACAAATTAATTATTTATTTATCTAATCAAAGCTCCAGAAGCTCAAAAGGGCTTTCAGGGCAATCTATATAAGATATATATATAAAAGGTAACTTGAGTGATAAGAAAATTGAACAAAATTTAAATGCAAAAACCTAGAATCATATCAAATTGCCGATATAGTAAAGAATACCGATACGAGACAATAAAAATGTCAAAAATAGAACTGAACAAAACATATTCAAGACTGTAGAGTTTTACTATAAAATTACAAAGAATTGATAAGAATGAACAATTTGCTAAAACGCGCAACTGATACTTCGCAAGAAACTTGATACCATGGGAGAGCAGCCATCAGGAAGAGTATGCTTTCTTTTTGAAACGCTGAGAAGCGGATAATTGGTGCCGGGACTACAAAAGCCAGTCTCCAGATCATTGAAAGTGAGAAATAGTGTCTGATAAGGCCAATTTTACTTTTTACCAGCTGCCCAATGATAATGAAGCTTTCAACCTGGATTGAATTCTACCCACGACAAAGCACGAAGGGGACTCAGTTATGGTTTGGGTAGCCATATCGTGCAGCCCTTTCGGTTCAATTGTTGTCTTGTATGGTAGGTATAACTGAAATGATTACTTCAACATTTTGAGTGACCAGGTGCATCCAATGTGCCAAACTATATTTCTTGAAGGTGGCTTTATCTACTAACAGGGTAAAGCTCTGATCTCTGATCTATATTGCTCTTATCGTTCATAATTGGTATGAAGAACATGAAACTGAGCTAGAACCTATAGAATAGCCCGCTCAATCTCCGGATCTCAATATCATTGAGCATTTTTGGTATATACTGTATACTGTATAGTCAAGCGACAAGTCAGGAATTTTTACACCCCACCCTCTGGATGAGCTTGAGCAGGTTTTGGCAGAAGAGTGGCTAAACATTTTACGATTGAAGAGGTTGAGAAGCTTTACGATTCCAATTCGATACGTATTGAATCTGGATTGAATGCTAAAAGGGAAAAACCTAAATAAAAAATCTTCACATATAACAAGTTTTCCAATTATTCGTGCCATTTGAGGTTTACTTCTCCAGCACCGTCAAACACGGAGTATTTATCCTAGAGTGTTGTGGAATTTCTAAGTTTAATCGACAAATATTTATATTTTTTAATTAAAAATGTAATGAAATTGTAACAGTAATGATAATTTAATCCAGGATAATATTTAACGAAGCAATGGACATTGTTAAGCCGTTTATATATTAAAAACTTTTGCTTGCACATATATCTACACGACGGGGTTAAGAGATCTGATTATGAAATATACTCCAAACTATATAGAGAGGATTTCATAATTACTCGAAGATGAGAGAATGGTAATATGCCATGTGTTTCTAAAGAGGTGTTATTACATTACTATTGATATTGTTTTACTCTTCTCATTTATATTTACTTTAGTCTCACTCACTCAATTTTTCTTGCAGCTCTGTCTGTCAAATACACCAAAGACTATCCCATCACTGGGAGTAATCCTGTTAAAGGGGGAACCGAGTTGTGGATAGATGACATACCTGCTGATGGAAAAGAATACCTGTACAGAACCATAAAATACATTTGCCCTAAGTCAAAAGTGTGAGTGATATTTAACTAACATCTATTAAACATGTGTGCAAAAAACCTACGGCAACTGATATGGTCTTAAACAATTTTAAACTTTGTGGAATTTATTTTCTTTGTCCATAGTTGATAGGTTCATGAAAAAGATGGTAAATTAATTCATATCCGTATTACATGATAAATCATGTAACTTACTTTATACAAAATAAATAATGTTACTTACTTATTACTTGATATATGACATAACCTACTTATTAACGGAGTAAAAACGTTACTTATCCAACTTGTGAGAAATAAAGTACCATAAATGTTACGTACTAACAAATTATACCTAAGTTACGTGATAAATAACGTAACTTAATTATTAGCATATTAATGATATAACCTAATTGTTAACTTAATAAATAACGTAACTTCCACAACTCATGATAAGTAACGTAACTTACTAATTACGTGATAAATAACGTTACTTACTAATTACATAATAAACAACGTACTTATTTACGTACATCAATCGTAACCTACATATTTACGTGATAAATAACCTAAAATAGTTATTAATTGATAAATATCGTACCTTACTCATCACGTGATAAATAACGTTACTTACCTATTATGTGATGAATAATGTAACATACTGATTGAAAATAGGAGCAGGTTCGAGGCAGCGGTTAAAGCCGATCGTAGTAGTAACCACTGCAGTCAAGAAGCAGCGAGAGCGCAGCGTGGGTGCATAACTGACCGTTTTGGGGGCACCTGCTCCTATTTGCCTAGCGTGCTATCTAACTGTGGATGCGTGGCTTCTAGCCACGATTGTAATATTATATTACTATCATAGCATTTTGGGCTAAGAGTTCGAGTATTGCAGTGAAGCCGCGCGCTAGGCAAATAGGTGCAGGTGCTCAGAGTAGTTCTGTGCAGTTACGCCGGAATAGAATTAGCCCCCAAAGCGGTCAGTTTCTGACTAAACCCGATCGGCTTTAACCGCTGCCTCGAACCTGCTCCAATTTTCAATTGGCTATTATATAATATTTTATGTACTTGTTAATGACGTTAGCCACGTGACCAATGACGTATCTTACTTTTTATATGTTAAATAAAATAAATTACTTACTTATTACGTAATAAATAATTAAACTCACTTATTGCATGATACATAACGTAGCATACTTATTAACGATAGGAATAACGTTACTCAACAAGTGATAGATAGCGTAAGTTACTTACTTATTATGTGATAAATAACATAACCTACTTAGTAAGTGATAAATAACGTAATTTACTTATTGAATTTTGAATAATTTTAAGTTAATTTATGCCTAAATTATTTTATGAAATCTTACGAAACTACTGAAGTGGGTAATGTATTATTCTTTAACAAATGTTGTTAGTTCAAATCACTAAAATATCGATACTTAAGGCCCCCTTCACACTTTAGCTGCAATTGATTTTAACGGAGACCTTCACACCTTTGCCTTTTTTACCAGCATTTTTTCTAATGAAAGTGTGAAGGGCTCCGTTAAAATGAATTGTAGCTAAACTTTTTTGCCATTAGCTTTTTTTTAAGGCGGCGTTGAGAATTACAAGTGTGAAGCGGGCCTTAAGCTGTTGTCTAAAAATATTAACAATATTACATCCTGACATTGAACTCTACTATTTGGGCTCATTTTTGTTCTTTTCTCCCTCACTAATTACATCATTATTTTCAGATTCTCCAATATAAGCTTGCGTCATTGTCATCTAACAGACACTGACGCTGATGAGGTGCTAAAGAAGTTACACGAAGAGAAAATAAGAACAACAGAAGGATGGGGAGGAAAAACTGAAGTGGAAGAGTGGGGGTGAGTGAGTGTGAGGGTGGTGAGTGATTGTGAGGGTAGTGAATGAATGTGATGCTGGCGAGTGGTTGTGAGGCTGGTGAGTGAGTGTGAGACTAGAGAGTGAGTGTGAGACTGGTGAGTGTATGAGGCTGGTGAATGAGTGTGAGGTTGTTGAGTAGGTGTGAGAGTGCTGAATGAGTGTGAGGCCGTTGAATGAATATGAATCTGGCCAGTAAATGTGAGCCTGGCGAGTGAGTGTGAGGCGGATGAATGAGTGTGTGACTGGTCAGTGAGATAAAGGTGAGTGAGTGTGAGGTTGACGAGTGAGGGTTAGACTGGTGAATGAGTGTGAGGCTGGTGAGTAAGTGTGAGGATATTCAGCGAATTGGAGGCTGGAGAATGTTAGTAAATAACTAAACAAAAAATTACCATCTTTTGTTGTTATTTTCAAACCAATTGTTGTGGATGTTTTAATTTTATTTTATATATTTTTTAATTTTTATTCTCATGAATCTGAAATGTATTTATCAACAATGGAAAGATGTTGGTTAAAACTAACCATTTTATTTTATAGTCAAAGAGAGTGTATGCATAGATTCCTTTAAACCTCAATTTATATGGTTTTAAACTAGTACAACATCATTACATTTCTCAGAATCTCTTTAAAAAAATTAGTTTATTACATAATTTTATAAAACGTAGGTCAATGATCAGTATTATATATGTAGAACGTATTATACCTAATACCTAGTTGAAAATCAAAACAAATGGTGAACATTCTTTTTCTTCAGACTGAAAATTAGTAAGTCGGAAGTAGAATAGGTATTGAAGAGTTTTGATTGTAAAAATCTTTAAAACCATATAAAATTAAAAATATCCTATCAAATTTAATAGGGTTTGCAGACAAATGATAAGAAACATTAGCCTCTTTGATTTAAGCAATAAACAAATTTGCTTGGAGGACCATTAAGCTTGTCGCCCACCTGATCGGAAACGACGCATCGGAACGGACACGAAGCATCAGACAAAAATCTAAACCATAAATTTGAACGTGCTAACGCCCACCTGCTCGAATCGGAAACGAAACGACGCGTCGGATCGGAACGGAAACGACGCGGATATCTTTGGAAGAATATTTTTCTGATAGTTCTGATGCGTCCGAGAGATTGCGCATGCGCAGAACAGTGTTTGGAAAGGCTGGGATGGAGATGGAAGATTGGAATAGGTGTGAATATCCTACTGTGTGATAAATACGTTGATATTAATACATAATCAATTAGTTTAATTCAATTAACTTTAATGATTATAAATCAGATCACGAAAAGCTATTGAAATAACTAAGAAGAATAACATTTTATTTACATGAATTTTATTTACATGAATTTTATTTACGTGAATTTTATTTACATCAATTTTATTTACATGAATTTTATTTACATGAATTTCATTTACATCAATTTCATTTACATACATTTCATTTACATACATTTCATTTACATACATTTTATTTACATACATTTTATTTACATACATTTCATTTACATACATTTCATTTACATACATTTCATTTACATACATTTCATTTACATACATTTCATTTACATACATTTCATTTACATACATTTCATTTACATACATTTTATTTGCATAAATTTTATTTGCATACTTTTTATTTGCATACATTTTATTTGCATACATTTTATTTGCATACTTTTTATTTGCATACATTTTATTTGCATACATTTTATTTGCATACATTTTATTTACATACATTTCATTTACATACATTTCATTTACATACATTTCATTTACATACATTTCATTTACATACATTTCATTTACATACATTTCATTTACATACATTTCATTTACATACATTTCATTTACATACATTTTATTTGCATAAATTTTATTTGCATACTTTTTATTTGCATACATTTTATTTGCATACATTTTATTTGCATACATTTTATTTGCATACTTTTTATTTGCATACTTTTTATTTGCATACATTTTATTTGCATACATTTTATTTGCATACATTTTATTTGCATACATTTCATTTGCATACTTTTTATTTGCATACATTTTATTTGCATACATTTCATTTGCATACTTTTTATTTGCATACATTTCATTTATATAAATTTTACTTGCATTCATTTGTTTATACATAATTTTTTATATAATTTTTTTTATATGTTTCTAACTAATTTTTTGTAAATAATTTTTTTTCGCTTATATATTTTCAACATATTTTTTTTATATATATTGTTTTCAACAGATATTTTTTTGTATTTTTTTGGGGGAAAAAACATTAATTTTAATGGGGAAGTACACTATTGTATGATAATAAATTAGAGAGATTCGAACTGAAAATTAAAAACAACAACGATGCTACCGAATTTTTTTTATCAAATACCTATCGTATGAAATATTTGTCATGATCGATAAATTTTAACTTTTAATTGTTATATTCTTATAAGTATTGTGAAGTCGGCATCGTTTCTCCTCCGAAGTCATCTGAACTGGTGTGCGTACGAACGTCGTGTCGTGTCCGTTCCGAGGCTTCGTGAGCTTCCGCGTCGTTTCCGATCCGATCAGGTGGGCGACAAGCTTTAAGCTTCAAAATCTTAAAGGACCCTTCAAAATTTCTTCTCATTCTACATTATATAATGGGAGGTCAATAACATAACATAAAGTCTATTTCGGTTCTTCCTAACCCCAATTATGATACTTATAGGCTGTTTAATATTACATTCATTAGGTGTTACCGTGTTACTTAGCTATTTAGTAATAGATTCATTAGGTGTTACCGTGTTACTTAGCTATCTAATATCACATTCATTAGGTGTTACCGTGTTACTTACCTATCTAATATCACATTCATTAGGTGTTACTTAGCTATCTAAAATCACATTCAATAGGTGTTACTTAGCTATCTAATATCACATTTATTTACTTACAGGGTGTATGAGGACCAATCTAGAATCTTGGAACTTCATTTGGTGAGTGAGAGAGAAGTGAAATAATTTATCACAAGTGCTTAGGAACAAATTAATTGTTATTTATAGGCATTATATTTATATTCACTATTTACAATTTATTTGCACATTAGCTATGTGTTTTGCATGCGGAAACTAAAGTATAAACCAAAAGCGTAATATGAACTTTTCTAGATAAGTATCTCTAAACTGAACTTCCACTTGTTTGACCAATTTAAACAGAATGAAAAAGAGTTGGTTTGAAGAAGAGCTACACACTTTAGATAGTGAATTGACACACTTTAGTTAGTGAATTGACACACTTTAGTTAGTGAATTAACACACTTTAGATAGTGAATTGACACACGTTAGATAGTGAATTGACACACATTAGTTAGTGAATTAACACACTTCAGTTAGTGAGTTGACACACTTCAGTTAGTGAATTGACACACTTTAGTTAGTGAATTGATACACTTTAGTTAGTGAATTGACACACTTCAGTTAGTGAATTGACACACTTCAGTTAGTGAATTAACACACTTCAGTTAGTGAATTAACACACTTCAGTTAGTAAATTGAAAATATATTTAATACTTAGTTTGGAAGTTTAGTTTTAAGGCAAATAATGACGTCAGATGTGTGCTGATTGTAGGAGAAAATAACATAAATTAATATCGAAATTTTCTACCAACAGACAGAAAGTGAACCAGAAGCAAGAATGAATAAAATGATGGAAGAAAGTGAAGAGGGAGTGAGAGAAGAAGAAAAGAGAGAAGAAGAAAAGAGAGAAGAAAAGAGAGAAGAAGAAAAGAGAGAAGAGGAAAAGAGAGAAGAGGTAACGAGTGGAGAGAAAGAGAGAGAAGAAGAAAAGAGAGAAGAAGAAAAGAGAGAAGAGGAGAAGAGAGAAGAGGAAAAGAGAGAAGATGTAAAGAGTGGAGAGGGAGAGAGAGAAGAGGAAGAGAGAGAATTGGGAAAGAAGGAAGAGGAAAAGAGAGAAGTGAAAACGAAAGAAGTGGAGAAGAAAGAAGATCAAAAGAGAGAAGAGGTAAAGAGAGAAGAGGTAACGAGTGGAAAGGAAGAGAGAGAAGAGGTAAAGAGGGAAGAGGTAAAGAGAGAAGAGGGAAAGAGAGAAGAGGGAAAGAGAGAAGAGGGAAAGAGAGAAGAGCAAAAGAAAGAAGAGCAAAATAAAGAAGAGCAAAAGAGAGAAAAGGTAAAGAGAGAAGAGGGAGTAGGTGCCATACAATCTTGCTCGACACCAGAGGGGTTGCGTTGGTCGGAAGCTGGAGAAGGGAATATGCCTCTGACGGGAGCGTTATGTCGGGGAAAAGAAGAGGAAGTTAGTGAAGAGGAAAGAAAAATACCGAAGTCCAAAAGAAAAAAATTAAGGAGGTTCTTCAATAGTATTTTCAAGAAGTTAAGATCTACAAAGTGAAGATCTACAAAGTGAAGATCTACACAGTTAAGATCTACAAAGTGAATATCTACAAAGTGAAGATCTACAAAGTGAAGATCTACAAAGTGAAGATCTACAAAGTGAAGATCTACAAAGTGAATATCTACAAAGTGAATATCTACAAAGTGAAGATCTACAAAGTGAATATCTACAAAGTGAAGATCTACAAAGTGAATATCTACAAAGTGAAGATCTACAAAGTGAAGATCTACAAAGTGAAGATCTACACAGTTAAGATCTACAAAGTGAATATCTACAAAGTGAAGATGTACAAAGTTAAGATCTACAAAAGGAATATCTAAAAAGTATAGTTCTATTAGTAGTGATTGTAAATATTATATTCATTGAGACTATTTCTAGAAGTAGCTCAGGTATAAATTGAATGGTTGCCTTTGAACAACTTCATTCATGAAATCATTTTAGAATGTTTATAATCACTTGACATTTCTATTCACTTGTTTTCAAGTAAGCTTAAGGAATATTCCCTTCTCCACTTGAATAGTGTGACAATGAGAATATTCCTACAATTTTTGTAGTTTTAGATTTTTTGTCTCCTATCACCTTATTAGTATTTCGACACCGGAATCCGTTATAAATTATGACAGCCATTGCTAATATTGTGTTGTTTCTAAAATCTCAAACTGTTATAGTACTATTCGTTGCTAATTCAGCGAATTATTTATTAGTGAATCTTTAATGTACAAAAACACTAAAAGGTAGGTTGCTTTCATAGATTCGTGATTTTCTATCGTTATTGAACATTGTAGTTTCCACCGTTGATGACCATTGTAGTTTCCCCCGTTGATGACCATTGTAGTTTCCACCGTTGATGACCATTGTAGTTTCCACCGTTGATGACCATTGTAGTGTCCACCGTTGATGACTATTGTAGTTTCCACCGTTGATGACCATTGTAGTTTCCACCGTTGATGACCATTGTAGTGTCCACCGTTGATGACTATTGTAGTTTCCACCGTTGATGACCATTGTAGTTTCCACCGTTGATGACCATTGTAGTTTCCACCGTTGATGACCATTGTAGTTTCCACCGTTGATGACCATTGTAGTTTCCACCGTTGATGACCATTATAGATTCCACCGTTAATGACAATTGTAGTTTCCATTTACCTAACGCTCGTAACTTAATCCCTGAATCTATTTTAATTTCATCAACCATTTCCAGACTTTTTGTATCCAAATGCCATTCACTTGCATTTGGTAGTAGTTGGAGAGTTTCAGTATTGGTAGGTAGACAGTTTGTTGTTCCATTGTTTGAGCTTTGATTGGTGTCTTTGTTCGCAGGCAAGTGTTTTTGGAGATTCAATATGAAAATGTATGCAATTGAAGAATTTCATTATTCGACCGCTACATTGGTACCTCTATTAAAGATTCAATTAATTTAGTTTCAAAATCTTATGGAATCAGAATATTCAGAGTAGTAATGTCTATTTATATTTTCCAAGTTATTCATTTTCTTTAAATAATTTATTAAATAACTCTAATTACAATTACTTAGAGCTTTAATTTATAATTAAGGAGACCCTTATAAGAGCGTTTATTTATTATTAAGAATAGCCTCAAGATAGTTAATTTATCAAAAGGAGCTTTAGGAGCATTAATTTATTATTAAGAATAGCCTCAAGATAGTTAATTTATTAAAAAGAGCTTTAGGAGCTTTAATTTATTATTAAGAATAGCCTCAAGATAGTTAATTTATTAAAAGGAGCTTTAGGAGCATTAATTTATTATTAAGAATAGCCTCAAGATAGTTAATTTATTAAAAAGAGCTTTAGGAGCTTTAATTTATTTTTAGAAGAGCTTCAGGAACTAAAAAGGAGTTTCTTGTCCTAAATGGGAGAATAAAAATGAGTTCCTCTGATTTTGAACATTCATAATCCGTCAGTAGAATGGCCCATATCATTATCAAGGCGTCAGAAAGATGGATCCATGGAAGTTTACCCTGAAACTGTTGTAAATCGAGACTACAAGTCTACAACAACAAAAATATGGGCTATGTTGACAATTAAAGCAGACATGATGAAGTCTATTCATCAGTGCAATCGAAAAAAGTGGAGTCGGCTATTTTTTCTGCTCGATGTGACAATAGTCAATTCATTCGAAGTACATCGCGATATCACGAGAGAGATATACGCAAAGTCTTTCAAACTGTCTGTCATACATGGGCTTGCAGGACTGGCAGGAATGACCCTTTCTTATTCAAAAAGAAAATAATCTTGTAGTAACGTATGGGAGGAAATTATTAATCCTCATAAAAGACAGAAAACCAAAGTGCACCAGACATATGATTAGACAAATCTGAACATTTATTAATTAGAGTTCAGTCTAGCCAAAGTCGATGCAATTACTGCAGAGCAAAAAAAAAAGAACCACATCGAACTTTTTTATATACTCTGTATGTAATGTTCCTCTATGATTCAACAAGAGATAATGCTTATCTAAATATCTATACAGGTAAATTTTTAAGTGTTCTGTATTAATATAAGACAAATATATATCAAACTGCTTTATTTTTACTTTGTAAGCGACTACTCTAAACTTTATGTATTAGGGATTACATTTTTCACCAATTGGATAGTGGTTGATTTATGAACCACCTTATATTTTCATATATATTAATAAATTTTCACTTTCATTAGTGTTTTTGCATTATTTCACCGCCAAACAACTTATACACGTAAAAAATTCAAAAAATGTTATTCATACAAGTTTGATATACAAAGGGTTAATATACTATTTAAGGAGCCCTAAGAGCTTCAATTATCAATAGAATACAAGAAATGTTACACATAATTATCATATAAACTTGTATATGTTTACCTAATGTATGATTAAAGTTTAACACCAATAAATTTGTTTTCAAACCTACTTTCTTTATTAACTAAGAATTCTTCAAAACTCATTTATTTGAATATCTACAGTAAATCTCCCGTTTTACAATTTTTTCTGTAACTTTCAACTGATGAAAGAAATCTTCAATACTAGATTAGAAAATATGTAAATTTTGTATTTTAGCATAAAATCTCACAGTAAAGGCTTGTTCACACACATCAGTGATCAGTCCGTGACCTCTTCGGTCCGTCTCCTCTCTGTGCTTCAGTCTCAGTGAAAAAATATATCGTTACTCTAATTTCAACGAAATCATTCACACTGGCACCTCTTACTGCTAAAAAAATCACTTGAAGGGTTCTCCCTTCATAACGTTTAGCATCACAAAATTCCGAAGATTATCGATCGGATTCAAGTCTGGGCTCTGTGATGGCCACTCCAAAGAGATGATTTTATTACTCTGCAAACAATTATTTACTAATTTGGAGTTAGTATAAAATACTCATAATTCCGTCTACCTTGACAAGCCTTCCAGTACCTGATGCTACAAAGCATCCCCAAAACATGAAACTTCCACCTCCATGATTCACTATATCGGAATGGTATTCTTTAGGAGATGCGTTTCACCAGGCTTCCAGTAAAATCATCTTTCTGCCGCGTCCTTCTTTGTTGAAGACATGCCACTCGGCGAAATACTTCTCAATTATTGCTCTAACAGTAGATTTAAGAAGTACCTCTTTTTCAGAAATTCATCACCTTTCATATGAGCTTCAACCACTCTATTTTTAATATCAACAATGTACTGTGTTCATTTGTTTTCGCCATCATATAACTCATTGACTGACTAATCATTATTTTACGTGTGATATCTCTTCCTTCGTTTCTTTTAAATTTTGAACTTCTTGAGTGATACTGCATAGTGAGTTTCACTATCACAAGTATGGAGCAGATAACACATAAGATGAAATAAAAAGAGTAAGTATTTGCATTATGCAATGGTGCCAATAATTGTGCAATGACTTATATTGTTCTTTGGCTTCTTACTGATATAGTATAAGTAGCTGCTGGAAATTTTTTCAGTCTAATTGTTTTCTTGACATGGAAATACTTAATAATCAGAAGTCTTTTTATACTTAAATTCTGAATTTTGATATCATCAGATTATCAGGCGAAAACGAGTGCCAATAATTATAACGATCACTGTACAAATATTTAATGACTTCTATAAAATAGTTGTAATTAAGTGAATTTGTTGGAAGAGCATTTTTATGTTGCTTCAATCTTTGGAGATATAGCCATTAATATTTGCTATGATCCCTGTTTATTTTATATGATTTGTTCTTCAGAGTTTTGGATGATCAAAACGCCTCGAGGAAGATTATCCCACCATCAAATTAACCAGACCTGAATAGGTCAAGTTCAACATTTGTGGAGCGCCGAAATTATCTGCTGAGCGCGGCTTAAAAAGGCCAAGCCTGCCGTAAACTACAAAATCACATCCGCTATACTGCGCCTAAAGATAATAAATATTAAATTGGAATCTTGATGTACAAGTAGTATGTAAAATATTATATAGAAGCACTGAAGCATACTGAACCTTATATAATTTGTTTAAGGATGAACAAAGTATTATTTCTAAAATTCTAGATTGTAATATTTAATCATGTATATAATTGCTTATATGCATTTACTTGAAAAGTTATTAAAATTTTGATACATAAAGGAGATTTGATTTAAAAATTGAGTAGGATGATAGAAACAATATTTTTTATTTAATTTAAATCTTAAGGCATTATAAGTTTCGAAAATATGCTATCAGAGAAAAGAGTCACTGTGATGATGTACTAAGAGAGAAAAGAGTCACTGTGATGATGTACTATCAGAGAAAAGAATCACTGGGATGATGTACTATCAGAGAAAAGAGTCACTGTGATGATGTACTAAGAGAAAAAAGAGTCACTGTGATGATGTACTATCAGAGAAAAAAGTCACTGTGATGATGTACTAAGAGAGAAAAGAGTCACTGTGATGATGTACTATCAGAGAAAAAAGTCACTGTGATGATGTACTATCAGAGAAAAGAGTCACTGTGATGATGTACTATCAGAGAAAAGAGTCACTGTGACGATGTACTATCAGAGAAATGAGTCACTGTGATGATATACTCTCAGAGAAAAGAGTTACTGTGATGATGTACTACCAGGGAAAAGAGTCACTGTGATGATGTACTACCAGGGAAAAGAGTCACTGTGATGATGTATTATCAGAGAAAAGAAAGAATACGAAAATCATAAACGTTTTTTGTAGAAAGTAATACTTTTGTGATATGAGAGTTTAAATTATATATTTCCTATGTATTACTAAAGGATTGAGAACTGAAAAAACTCGTGTTATCACGCTTTTTGAGCAAAGATAGCCGTAGTGTAGTTTATTGTGTCCACTAGTTTGTTGTACTGCTCACTTCATGATTTATTACTGACCTGGCAAGGGGGTATGGGGGCGTCACACCCCAATTATAAATATATTTGTATTGAAGTAATATGGAAAATATCACGAAAACTGGAAATATTCGATACATGTGCACATGCTTTTCATATTAAATACATGCAATTAATTTGAAAAGGAATTTCAATAATTAGATGTACATATACCTATGATCGCCTACCTATATTTAATAATTCAAATTTACGTTTTCATAAGCGTAAATTAAAAGTAAGCTTAACAAATCGTAATTAAGTTCTTAGATTAGTTGTTTCCAGATTTATATTTGGTAAATTTGTGCTTTAGGTCCTCCAACGATTTTCGATATTTTGACACTTAATATGGGTTAAATGAGCCATTGTAATACTTTTTTTCAGCTTCGTTTTCGAGATATTAAAAAGTTTAATTCCATTGATTGTATGGCAACATTCCTTTTTTGTATCGCGCAGTAGCCGTACAAAGTCTTAAATAACTTTTACAATGAAACAAAATACTTTTTCCACTACTTCAAATCTCTTTAGCAGGCTTCAGTGACAATTTCATCATTCCTCTATGAAAATTCTAGGATTTTTTTTAATGGATTGCAATATTATGTGATACTAAATTAGATTTTCCACAGTATCATTTGCAAACTTAATTCTTTTCTCCAACAGAGAGTTTCCGCTGTTCCAAACGCAACCTCCTTCTGATGACGATGTCGATAATTTTGATTTCAACCATCAACCAACACAAGAGGAGCGCACCTCTTTAGCTGACCAGGAGGCTCCTCTAGACTCCAACCTGTTAGCTAGGTTGAGAAACTTGCACAAGCTTTTCCCGCCAAAATAGCTACGAATGCTGCAATACAACTACTGAAGGCCATTATTGACGAACACATGACCGTATCTTCCACCAAACTAATATGTTCAATCATTGCAAGTTGTTTATATTATTAACAACTAATTATAATTTGAATAAGGGATTTTATTACATTTATGAGGCTGAACTTCCATTGCAGGACACTTTTCTAAAGTTTAAATATTTCAAGAATTTATTTACTTTAACCGATGCTATTCACTCATTTCCATTTCAAGAAGTATAGAAATGTCTATACGTTTTGTAGGAATGTTTCAATCCAATAAAGTATTGGTACACTTAAGAGATTTATTTATTTCGCCTCACTTTTTCCATATCAATTGGGTCGTTATCCTTTCATAAATTGTAAAAGTAGATCTCCAAAAAACTTGATTATTGTTGCAATAATTTTTTCAGCATGAAAATGTTATATTAATTTAGAAAATAAATTACTCGCATGCATGATTGCATGTCGAAAGACTTAAAAATCAACTTCATAGAAAATCATTGGTAGGCTAAATACAATAACTAGTTTTTGTAATATTCTTTTTGACAAACAAATTTTGCCATTATTGCATTAGTTATAATACCCAAAATTATAAATTGAATGATGGTAGAGCATGGAATTTTACTGAGCAAATTGGTATTACACAGTTTAATCTAGAAAAATTTCTTGATGCAAATACACTTATCTGACTATAATATCTGAAAAAGTAGAGGAAATAATGAAGCAAGATTCATTTACACACGATTCGAACTGAAAATGTCATGGAATGACTTCGAACCGGCACAGGTAAATCCTCTGACCGCTCCTCTCCAACTAAGAGTATTGAGTCACATTCAAAAGTATAATCCATTGACCGCTCGGGGTACGGTCAAGAGCCCCCCCAGTCATGAGCCCCCCTAGGTCATATGCCCCTCCGGTCATGAGCCCCCCACCCTGATTTTTTAATCCTTATTCACCTAGTTAAACAAATGAAGAACTACTTAGATAGAAATAACTGAGAGTCGTTAATGTAGTTTGTTGTACTGCACACTTCATGATTGTTTAATGACCTGGTAGGGGGGTTCGGGGGGCGGCACGGCCCCCTTATATACATATATTTTATATTTAATCAGTAATGAACTACAAAAGTGTCAATAAGGATTAAATATTATAGGTAAATAAGGATTAAAAAACAGAGGGGGCTCGTGACCGGGGAGGGGGGGCTCATGACCGGAGGGGGGGGGGGCTTATGACCTACACCCGACCGCTCACCAACTAAAAGTAGTGAGTCATATTCAAAGGTATTATCCATTGACCGCTCACCAACTAAAAGTAGTGACTCATATTCAAAGGTATTATCCATTGACCGCTCACCAACTAAAAGTAGTGAGTCATATTCAAAGGTATTATCCACTGACCGCTCACCAAATAAAAGTATTGAGTCATATTCATAATACATAAACAGAAAATGTACAGTCAAAGAAAAGTGTATCCGTAATGATTTTTTGACAGTTTACTAATTTCTCATTTCCAAATAGAAACTTTATGAATTGTTTTATGCTTGTAGATATTTTATAATTGGTCTGGGTACACGATGAGAAATTTGTAAAATTTCAAAATAATAGAAATTAGAAAACTGTAAATTGGAAATTTAACATCATGTGGAGACTCTTTTCCTTGATAGTACCTTCCCAGAACCTAAGGTCCTAATCTAGCCTACCGCAAACTATAAATAAAGTTATAATTCGTAAAAGAAGCGTTTGTGTCAGCGAAATCTACGAGATATGTGAAAATTAATTATTAGTAAAAATTAAAAGTTCTCAAATTTAATAATTTCAAATATCCGCGTTTTATCAAATGTGACATTCTTATCAGATAATACAATTTTGAAGTTAGAAAATCACCTTTGACTATTATATATTATGCAGTTGTACTGCGTAATAAACCCCACACTAGGGTCAAGCAGGTAAATTGCGGCACAACTAACTAACTGCGGCCTCTAACAACAGAAACATCATAGCTTCAAAACACTCATTAAAAACTTAAATTAATAAATTATAGCATGCACTTCGCTTCTTTTGATAGCTATGCAACATTTTAATGTAATTTCAGTTCAGAATGTTTTAGAGACTCTCTTAAGAGGGCCGAAATTAATAATTAAAGGGCCGCAATTTACCTGCCCTACTTCAATGCAACTAGTCCTAAAAATTAGGCCTCGATCAATGCACCTTTTGTTTCTTAAACATTCCGCCTGTGTACTATGCCATTTGGCCTGTGTACTATGCCTGAGATCCGTGTTTACTTGATATATTTATTATATTGGCAGATGAGAGGCGGAGCGTTGATTATGGGCGTGGCGTTATTGCTGCAGTATCAAGTGTGCCACGATAGTGTATATAAACCTTGTTCGCACTTTCCTCCTACCATTTTTCTATATCGTTTGTCGCGGTAACACGTTCTTCTCCGACCTGAAACTACTCTGTATTCTAGACCCACGCTTTTTTTAATTTGACTAAATAGTGAGCAAGACAAGATCACAATGGATGAAAGTAATAAGGTAAATGAATTGACTTCATCACTTGGTATCTCATTTCAATTAAATAACAAATATGTGTTTAATTTACACTACAAATACTACCGCATGTAAATCATATATGTTTATTCTTCATTATATAGCTAGGTATATAAAAAGGGGGATTCCAAAAAAGGTCTACTATTTGAGACCGCAGACTTTGACAAACAATTATCACGACAACGTATTTTTTTGTCAAAACGATTTTTTTCGAGAATAAATAAAAAATCCCAATTTTGAAAAGTCTTTCAGAGTTTAAATTAATAAAAAAAATCGGCAGGTGAAAGACCGGCGGGGAATAGTGTGTTTCCAGTTTATAAAACGTTTTGAATTTATTTTACAATTATAGTATTCAATAAGTACAGAATAGTTAAAACCTCTAATAGTTGTGCCTAATCATTGTCAGTTGAAAACAAAGATGGCCGCTAACTCTTAATCCCACCACAAGAGGGTGCCTTTTTTATTATTATATTTTATAAATCATTCATAAGACTAATAGATATATGTATTAGTATTATTTGTATGATCATGATGTATCCTACTTTCTTGAGAGTGTATCAATAAACTGTAATGTCATTAATTATTTTTATTATTAATTAGATAATTTAGCGAAGGTTTAATTTAGAATTCAGTGAAACCTTGTTAAAATTTTCTCTCCTGTTTATAAATTTAAAAAGGAACATTTGTTATAGAATATATGATGTCTGTTGATTTTATGAATTTCAATTTCAATTATATTAAATTAATTAAAGATTTCCCTGTTAAGTGGAATTATACAGGTTATTGTTTAGAAACATAAAATAGAAATCGATGATAAAGCAAATCCAGACTAGAAGGGTAAAAAACAATTATAATTACATTATAGGTATCTAGGTTTGGCAGAATTTGAATATCTCCAAATCCGCTCAACAGTATCCGACGGATTGGCTGAAGGCGAATACGAGAATTTGCCGAAACCAAATTCTCCGTAAACTAATTCGCCGAACAGGATTCTCCGAATACGAATTTGCCGAAACCCAAATTTGTCGAAAACGGATTCGCCGAAATGAAGTATTCGCCAAAAGACAAATTTACCGAAAGACTTATTTAAAACAATATGTAAAATTACACGAAAGTTACAGAAAAGAAACTTAATCATATAACCCTTAGTTACACATACACTAAATGATCCTTTAATTATTCTATCTCTTCGTCAATCATTCTAACACAAAATAATTCTTTGTCTTTTCTTATTTTAAAGACATTCAAACTTTATTCAGTCAGAATCAGTCATTCAGCTATATGAGCATTGAGCATGTTACATTTCTTTCATTCGAGCGTTTGGCTTGTTTTTAGATTGTGGGTTACTACTTACTAGCGTGTTTATTCATTTTTGTGAATATTATAAGTATTTATATATAAGTATTTATATTAGATTGCTTCCTAAGTTAAAAGTATATATATAATACCTAAGCAATAATATAACTTAATTGGTTCAAGGTAAATTGCTCAAAAAACAATTGCTCGAACGAACAATTGACCGAATTATCAATTGCTCGAACGATCAAGTTGCTTACAGTGTTCGAATTAATAAGTCAGTTAATCATAAAGTGGAATTTATGATAACTTTATTTCTTTTTTATTGCTATAGTTACTAGTGATCATTTTATACGCCCCCAGGGGCTCTATCCTGAAGCTGTCTGTGGTGAATGGAAGAGAAGGGGGGTGGCGTCCCTTGGGCCCCGAACTGTTGTAAATTGGATTATGGATTGTCTTTTTTCATTTTTACCATGTTTATCATTTTTTTAACGCTACTTGCAGTTTTAGAAGATAGCGCTAGGGTTATGCTCTTCAATTTCGAGGTCTTAGATTTTTGTGTTAGGTAGGCTCGAATAGGCTTCATTTACTATCACCTCTTCATTTTCCTCTTCCATCCGTGAGTGCAGCCACCGGTGATTGTGTCCCTTTTTGTCACATTCCTTGGTAAGTGACTATATTCACGGAGTAGCTTTTCTGCATCCATGAGCATTGTCACCAACGGTGGTAAGTGACTTTGTTCATGGAGCCACTTTCCTCCCCGACTACGTCTTCCAGTCCCTTGTACTTAATTTCCTTTTGACGTCTGCAATATGGCCTTTGGTTCCGAAGCAGACGTTAAACCCCTACTAAATTAATTAACTTCTGGTGATTACTCTGTAGACAATTGTTGCGATATTTTGACAATGCGATATTTTGACCCGGCCCATGATAATTGGACCTAGTGATCAAATTGATAACTCTAGGTAAAACCAAATATATGTATACAGGCAAGCCTCGCTTTAAGTACAACTCACTTTAGTAAAAATGGTCCCTATTTCGAGTCATGATTCGAAATAAGAATCGTTCGTAAACCTAGAAAACGGAGACAATTTTCTGTGATTATTTCACGATAACTAAAAAAACATCAAAATTATAATCCAGATAAGGATATTAGAAGGAATTGGTTCAAAAATTCAACATGTCCCATTTTAGGGTAAGTTCCGTGTTATCGCACGTTCCATATTTTCGAACACTTAAAAATCTTTATATAATAATCATTATTTATTTTTTATTTCAATTGGTATCCATGATACCAATTAGAATTTTTTCTTTCCTTTCTTTCTTTTTTCTTTCTTTTCTGACGTGTCCGAAATTGTAGAACAAATAATTAACTTGGAACTTAGTACCCTACTACCAAAAATATTTCATAGAGGATAAAATTACAGTTTGTTAAATGCAGCACAATAATTATAGAAATCTAAGTATCTATTAATTACTCACCTATACTGAGTGAGAGTTAAGCTATGGATGGATTTTAAAACATTTAATAAATACACGACTTTAAACTTTTTCATCACAGTCACAAACAATGAAAGACTTCATATTATTATTAATATGCTTATATACATTTTACTCTAATAATAAATTTTCATTCTATAACTTATAGAAAATGAGGTCTAAATCAAGAAGTGACAATTATAAATTTCTTGTTACTTTTATTCGCTTTAGTTACCGTTTGGTAACTAAACTGAGTCGTGATTTGGTAACTAAAGCGGGGGATGCTTCTATAACCCCCCTTCAGGTCATTAATCAATCATGAAGTGTGCAGTACAACAAACTAGCGGATATAACCAAATGCATTACTGTTTCAACCTTTAAGAAACCTTTGTCAAAATATTTCGAAACAATATATGTATCACCATAAATGGATAGGAGTTAACCAGATTGCGATGAATCAGATTTTATCGTTGGGAAACAAGTTGTGGGTTTATGATATTAATTTGAGTACATAATAATAATAATAGTTTATTGAAGATATTAAAAGAAAGATTACAAGTTATATACAAGAAATATACATTTTAAATTGAAACCAACATATACACACAATTAATACTATCAAGCCCCTTATAGTAGCTATAGAAGCTATTCATAATATATAAAATTGTACGGAGCAAGTAAAGATAACGGACCAGAAACGGACCAAGTAAAGTTAATGGACCCGAAATGAAGCTGGTAAAGTTAACGGACCAGAAATGAAGCTGGTAAAGTTAACGGACCAGAAATGAAGCTGGTAAAGTTAACGGACCAGAAATGAAGCTGG